>JAHIAM010006646.1:0-64548 GCA_021605205.1 Aegilops longissima | reverse complement strand
ATTTATCAGAATAATTTGATGTTACAACAAGGTCAACCAATTCTCCACGAGGAATTTCGTAAGCTTAATCTTCATATTGTTCCTCGAGGATTTCTTTCCACCGGTGGCGTAAACCTGACCACGGATCGAATCATAGCTGCTCAGCAAGATGATAGAGGGATATCTCTGATCAAGGAGAACATCGCTAGCGGAGCTGCTAAATGTTTCTCCATAGATGAACGGGTGTTGTCTTCTTGAAACCGCTTAGTGGTTCCTAAGAAACAACAGCTACGGCAATTGATCCTTAAGGAAGCTCATGACTCTCCTCTCACCATTCATCCCGGTAGTACTAAATGTATCAAGATCTACGCCAGAGGTTTTGGTGGACTAGGATGAAGAGAGAAATCGCTCAATACATTGCTAATCGCGACGCCTGTCGTCGAAGTTAAAGCAGAGCATCAACGGCCTGCCGGTACCCTTCAACCTTTGGAAATTCCTGAATGGAAATGGGATAAAATCGTATGGACTTCATTACCGGGTTTCCAGACCAAGAGAGGAAATAACGCTATCTTCGCTGTTGTTGATCGCTCTTCCAAAGTAGCCCACTTCCTACCCGTCATGAGAGCATAACCGCTAGTCGCCTAGCTGATTTATACATCTCTCTAATAGTGTCTCTTCATGGTGTTCCTTGAAATTAACTCGACCGTGGGAGTCTCTTCACCTCCCGATTTTGGGAAAGTTTCCAAACGCTATGGGAACTCGCTCTCCTTTAGCACCGCTTCCATCCCCAATCAAGTGGTCAAGTAGAACGAGTCAATCAAATCCTAGAGGATATGCTTCGAAGCTTCATCATCTCTTTCGCATGAATTGGGAGAAATGCCTTCCATTCGCCGAAGTTCGCTTACAACAATAGTTATCAAGCCAGTTTGGGCAAAGCCCTTTCAAGTTCTTTATGGACTAAAATGTCGAACGCTCTTAATCGGTCGAAACCGGAGAGACAACTCTTGGCCCGGATATGATTCAGAAGCAGAGGAGCAGGTTCGCGTTGTTCGTGAGAAATTGAAAACAGCCCAATCTCGCCAAAAGAGCCAATACGATCAGCAAGCATAAGCCTATGGCTTATGAAATTGGCGAGAAGGCTTACCTCCGGTCACCCTTTGAAGGGAACCCATCGATTCGTATCAAAGGCAAGTTGGCTCCTCGTTACATTGACCTTTTCGCATTCTTGCCAAACGAGGGAAGGCCTACCAATTGAACTACCTCCGATCTTTCCAAGGTCCATGATGTCTTCCACGCTTCCCAACTCAGCGCTGCTTCTCGGATCCTATCCGTGGAGGACCACTAAACGCTTGATCTCCAAGATAACCTCACCTATCGAGAATATCCCGCTCAGATCTCGATCAAACCGAGCGCACTCACCTGACGCCGGAATATCAAGTTTCTAAAGGTTCAATGGTCAAACCATTCCGAGCAAGAAGCAACTTGGGAAAGGGAGGATCGCTTCGACTTGAGTACCCCACCTTTTTCGCAATAGATCCTAAATCTCGGACGAGATTCTTTTGAGTGGGGGTGAGTTGTCACATCCCGTATAGACCATGCATTAGGTGTGCATCATGTTTAAATTTCACTGAATTTGAAATGGGGAAGGCAGAAACCCTAACACCCCCTTAAAAGAACTAGGGTTTACTAAAATTTATTTCAATGAACCAAATGCCCTTCAAAATGCTCATCCTCTTGTTTGGGTTCGAACCCATGTCAAAGGAGGTGCACCATTTTCTAGGTCACCTAAGGGTTCTAGATTTAATTCACAAGTTTTTGAAATGAGCATTTCAAATTATGAAAAATATTTTAAATGTTCAAAATTTGTCAAACTAAAATGTTTCATGTTGGGAATATTCCAACAAGTGACCAGAGCATTTTGGTAATTTTGAAATAGTTTTGGTATTTTTAAAACCCCAACAAAGTTGCAGTAAAATAGAAAACTTTAAAAAGAAAAGGACTTACTGTCGCTCATGACCGCCCACTCGCTGCCCACCAAAGCCAGCAGCCAATGAGCTGCTTGGTCTGGCCAGCAGTAGCTCGGTGTCGGCCAAGCGTAGGGCGCCACGCACTGGTCAGCCCGCACTGCCGCTCGCCATCACGCCAAGAAGACTTTCCCCAAGTCTTCCCAAAGGTTCTACGGCACAAACACTAATTAAAACATAAAACCACATCTAAAAAGAAGATAGATGGATTATTTATTCCTAAACATAACCAAAAAGCAAAAACTAAAATAAAATTGGGTTGCTCCCAACAAGCGCTATCGCTTAACGCCTAGCTTGGCATTGATAATTTTAATGATGCTCACAAGAAAGATAGCATTTGAAACATAAAGAGAGCATCATATAGCATGTGAAAACACATCTAAGTTAAATACTTCCTATGCATATGCATCTTATAGGCAAACAAATTATCAAGACAAGCAAAAACTAGCATATGCAAGAAAGAAGTGAGAAACAATAATAATCAACATAACGAGAGGTAATTTAGTAACATGAAAATTCCTACAACCATATTTTCCTCTCTCATAATAATTACATGTAGGATCATAACAAAATTCAACAATATAACTATCACATAACATATTCTCAACACGATCGACATGCATGCAAAGTTGACACTCTTCCAAAATAATGGGATTAACATTAACTAAAGTCATGACCTCTCCAAACCCACTTTTATCAAAAAACTTCAAGATTGAACATTCTCCAAATATGTGGGATCTAAAGTTGACACTCTTCCAAACACTTTCAATATTATTGCAAACATTATCAATCTATATTCATCATGGGGCTTAAATAAATTTTCAAATCATAAGAAGAATCACCCAAATGATGATCATTGCAACGAGTAGTAGACATAGCAAAACTAGCGTCCCCAAGCTTAGGGTTTTGCATATTATTAGCACAATTTACATCAAGAGAATTTATATTAAAATTATTGCAACATGCTTTTTATTCAAGGAGCTATCGAATCTCTTCATAAATTCTTCATCACAATTTTCAGATTCACTAATTTCAAGCAAACCTCATAAAGATAATCTAGTGCACTCAAATCACCTGAGATTGGTTCATCATAATTGATCTCTTAAAAGATTAGCAAGGGGTGAGGATCCATAAACTTAGCAAGCTAAATGCAAGCAAAAAGAAGGCACATGGTAACACAAGATGGCAAAAGAGGCGAATCAAAAGAGGGAAACATCAAAGGTGAAGTGGGGAGAGGAAAACGAGGAAATGGCAAATAATGTATTGCAGGGATAAGAGTTTGTGATGGGTACTGGTATGTCTTGACTTGTGCAGACCTTTGAACGGCACCGTAAATCATTCTTGCTACTCTAGAGCACCGCGTTGGTTTTCCTGAAGAGGAAAGGGTGATGCAGCAAAGTAGCGTAAGTATTTCCTCAGTTTTGAGAACCAAGGTATCAATCCAAGAGGAGGCCACACGCAAGTTCCTCGTACCACACAAAAAATAGGAACCTTGCAACCAACGCGATAATGGGGTTGTCAATCCCTTCACGGCCACTTGCAAAAGTGAGATCTGATAGAGATGATAAGATAATATTTTGGTATTTTTATGATAAAGACTAAAGTAAAGAAAGCAAAATAAACAGCGATAGAAATAGCTTGATGATGAGATTAATATCATGGAAAATAGACCAAATATAGGTTTCACTAGTGGCTTCTCTCAAGATAGCATAAGTATTACTTGGTGAACAAACTATGTCGAGCAATTGATAGAAAAGTGCATAATTATGAGAATATCTAGGCATGATCATGTATATAGGCATCACGTCCGTGACAAGTAGACCGACCCTGCCTTCATCTACTACTATTATTCCACACATCAACCGCTATCCAAGATGCATCTAGAGTATTAAGTTCATAAGAACAGAGTGACACATTAGGTAACATGTCATGATGTAGAGGGATAAACTCATGCAATATGATATAAACCCCATCTTTTATCCTTGATGGCAACAATACAATACGTCGCTTCCCCATCGGCCAAGGATCGAGCACTGCATGATTGAACCAAACTCAAGCACTTCTCCCATTGCAAGAAAGATCAATCTAGTAGGCCAACCCAAACTGATAATTCAAGAGACTTGCAAAGATAACCAATCATACATAAAAGAATTCAAAGAAGATTCAAATATTGTTCATAGATAATCTTGATCATAAACCCACAATTCATCGGATCTCGAGAAACACACCGCAAAAAGAGTTACATCAATAGATTCCAAGAAGATCGAGGAGAACTTTGTATTGAGATCCAAAGAGAGAGAAGCCATCTAGCTAACAACAATGGACCCAGTTCTGTGGTAATTCACACATCATCTGGAGAGGCTATGGTGTTGATGTAGAAGCCTCCATGATCGATGCCCCTCCGCGAAAGCACCGGAAAAGGCCCCAAGATGGGATCTCCCGGTACAGAAGGTTGCGGCAAGGGAATTAGGTTTCGGGTGCTCCCCGATGGTTTTGGGGTACGAGGTATATATAGGAGGAAGAAGTAGGTCGATGGAGCCACGAGGCCCACGAGGTGGAGGGCGCCGAGGGGGTAGGCACGCTTCTCGCGCCTCCTCGATGAATTCTGACGCCCACCCAAGTCCTTCCTCACGTTTGTTCCAAAAATAACTCTCCGGTTGTTTCATTCCGCTTGACTCCGCTTGATATTCCTTTTTTCAAACACTGAAATAGGCAAAAAACAGCAATTTGCACTAGGCCTTGTTAATAGGTTAGTCCTAAAAATAATATAAAAGTGTATATAGAGCCCATTAAACATCCAAAACAGAATATATAATAGCATATAAAAAATTATAGATATGTTGGAGACGATCAGTCAAAGAAGACGTGATTTATAAACGCCGAGATGAGAAGAAATGAGTCTGGGGCTAGATCGTGAAAGTCTAGTCCATAATAGAACATGAGCCCCCTGACGAAGGGATTAATGGAGAAACCTAATCTCGAGGAAGGGAAACTAACACCCACCTCTCAAATAACTGGGTAGGGATAACCTGCCCTTCCGTGGGAAGCCAATGGAGGATTTCGCGTCGATATCTTGTGCTCAAGCCGCGATATCCTCCTCTATGACAAGCCACCCACCATTTTGACGGCTGGATCCGACATGACCGAGGCTTGTACATTGAAACATAGGTGTTGGAACTCAAGGTAGTAAGGGTTGAGGAAGAAGCAAGCGTAGAGAAGAAAGACGGGTCTGCATCGCTTATAAAGGCCGAATAATGAACGCCTCCCAGCCTTAAAACTTGCTTATTCCCAAGGAGTTGTACCCTAAAGACATTGTTATACACGTCTGCGTTGATAAAGAACCCTTAATAAGGGACACGATCTTCTGGATAAGACGTACAATGACAACCGCCTCTAACGTAAGAAAGTAAAAACGTTTAAAATAATGACCGGACTAACGTGATGTCATGTTGAAAAAGCGAGGATTAGACTTATAAATTATTATGCCTCTGTGGAAGTATATGCTACTGTGTTGCGAGCCAACTCGATCGTCCAAGACCATTGTGAAGTATCCGAAAGGGGGAACCCTGCAATGCCAAGACAAATTCACACGGACTCCTCGCCATTGAAGCCGTGTCTAGGCTACTGAGGAGTCCTGACTATAGTCCTTAGGCGTCCGGCCTGTAGCCATGGGCCGGATCGATGGGCTGTGAAGATACGAAGACCAAAGACAAGACCTGTGTCCGATGGGACTCTTGGCGTGGAAGGAATCTACGACAAAAATATGTAGATTCCTTCCTTGTAACCGACCTCGTAACCCTAGATCCTCCCTGCCTATATAAACCGGAGGACTTAGTCCGCATAAAGAGATACTCATTACTATAGTCATACAGGCTAGGCTTTAGGGTTTAGCCATTACGATCTCATGGTAGATCAACTCTTGTAATACCATATTCACCAAGATTAATCAAGCAAGAAGTAGGGTATTACCTCCATAGAGAGGGCCCGAACCTGGGTAAACATTGTGTCCCCTGTCTCTGTTACCATCGACCTAGATGCACAGCTCGGGACCCCTACCCGAGATCCGCCGGCTGACCTCGACACCGAGCGCGACCTGCCTTGTATGTAAGATCACCTAATAACAAGGTAAAGACGAGGAGATTCATCATTGAATATCCCAAATTTCCCATTTGGAATGTTATATTAGATCATCATTGCATATCACATTTTATTGCATTTTGCTTGATCTCGAAATTCTACGCAACTCAAGGACCCACGGAGAGAGTTAGATTTCAAGTTATTTTCATTTGAGTTTTTCAAATTTTGAAAAGAGGACGCTTGATTTTAATTATTATCTTCTATCACTTTATGAAAATAAAAGAGAGGAATAAAATGACTCCCCAAAATAAAGAAATATTGAGGTTTAATATTAAAATCAAATAAGATTTTATTCGGAGGTTTATTGCTATTTTATTTGAATTAGGAAAATATGTGTTTTTCAAAATTGCATTAGAGGCCCAATAAATGTTCACCTTGTCCTAGATTTTTAGAGGACGGAAAATTATTTTAGGATTTTTGGAGTCCGCTTAGTATTTCTTTTTCTTTGTTTCTTCTACGATTTATTTTTTAAACAAGTCCACCGACCTAACCAGCCTCGCCTGATTAGGACTCCCACCGGCCGGCCCATAAGCCGAGGTCTGGCCAAGACCAAACCCTAGCGCCAGCTCCCCGCTTCGACGCGTCAGCTGTCATTCGCCGGTTGTCGCCACGAAGGCTACCACCGACGCCGGAGCTCTCACCAGCAGCCCACTAACGAGTCATTACCGGCTGGCCACACAACCCCGGCCGGCGAGGTAGCTCATCAGCCACCGTTTTCGCTTGAAAATGACCGTTTTTTTCAAACCCTAGATCTTTTTTTTTCTATTAGATCATTTTTTTCGGTTTAGTTATTTAGAGATCGCCTGTCAGACAAGCTTCATTTTAACGAACGGTTTTCACTGTTAACCGCATATAAACGCTCGTTGGTTAGCTTGTTCGCTGTTTTTCTTTTTCCGTGGTTTTTCCACGATTATTTTCGATCGCGAAGTTCGCCTTTCAATCTTCGCTTCTAGTATAACTTTTCGCTGCTATCGAAATCAGGCTATCTGCGCCAATATCTTTGCCTCAAGCCCTTTTCTCGTTTAATCAACTTGAACAAGATTTTACGTGAAAATTTGACTTTAGTCCAGATTAGTAAATGGATCTTGTTTCTTTCAGCTTGAGTTTCATTGCTTCGCTTGATTTGATTCTTTTGCAAACCGGAGTTCCTAAGTTGAATTTTCTGTTAGATCTCTTATTTGAGTTTTACACGATTTCTATTTGTGTGTTTATTGTATGCTTGTTTGTTTGCATAGAGTACCGAAAAGCATATGCTACTACGAGTCTCTAGGTTTCATGGATCATCGCAAGGCAAGTAACACTTTGATCATACCTCTTTACTACCCAGTTTTATTGCATTAGACCTTTCTCAAACAATTTCATGGTTAGGATCTGATTAAATTGTGGGTTTGGGAAGTAGATGAGGTAGTACCTATTCAATTGCTTATTATCAAACCTATGGAGTTACTTTACGCTTGCTTATATCGCTATGCTATGCTCAGAGACATGGATTGGGTTTGAGGTATCCATGACATATGTGAGTTTGTTAATTAATGGTTCAACTTAAGGTGGCAACTTAAATACACATCCGGTGGATTGCTTTACCTAGAGAATCCAAGGTTGTCCTAGGATATCCCTTGAGGACCCAGTGATCATCCCACGCACGCCACCTGTGCTCAAAGGATCATAAGATTATTTAGAAACTTCCGTAGCAGCCACAAGCCATTATGGGCCTCGCATAGTTGAGTAAGTGTGAAGCTCTTCAAGAGGTAGACTAGCGATGTAGTGGGTTGTAGGTGGTAACTGCCCATCCGTAGTAGAGAGTTAATGCTTCGTAAAGACTATGTCTCAATCTCACCATGGATGTATTCAGTCTTGTGCGGAAAGTGCGCAAACCTCCAGAGAGTGTACAAACTAATCATGGTTAGCTGTCCCTCAGTTATGGACATCTTGAGTATCTAGTTTGGATTATCATGTGGATCTCATCACTCTTAATATAATTTGATTGGCTTTAATGATGATGCTTAATTGGGATTGAGTTGGAGGAACCTTCTCAATGTTTATCATCTACCATGATAGTTAAATAAAATTTATTCTTTGTTGAAGGAAAATTGGCTTTTCGCAAAACATATTAACCATACACTTCACCAGCCATATATGCATGTAGTGATAGCATTTATTCTGCTCATTACTCTTGTGTTACATTGCCAAAGATATTCCATGTGCGGCTGGGCTGCAACGTATCATGTTGCCGACTTTTCGCATTTACAGTAAGGTGCCGAGGTGTTGTTTCACCAAGGGTGTCGTTAAAGTTGATGGACTCTTTATCTTCCAAGCCTGCTGTTATCGATTTTAGATGTCCTAAGACATTTATGTAATAAGTTATCTTGAGACATTCGATGCAAATAAGTGTGTGATTGCTACTGTTATAAATCCTCAAGTATTGTGCGGTCAACATTACCGATCCAGGGATGACACTGATGCGCAGAGATCGTGACTTGACGTCTGTCGCTACAAGATGGTATCACGATCGTAGGATGTGATCACAAGCTAAAGCCCTAGATCACTACTCTTCTCATTTCTGACTCCTTCCATTTTCTACTTTTTAGGATGGCGATGCAAGAACAAGTTTGCACAACCGGATGAAGACACACCTATTGGACGACACTTAGGAAGTTACTAGATACCCGAACATCGGAATACCAAGCTCACAGTACTACAACGCCACTTTACCGTAAAAGGAGCGCTGGATGATTCTAGTTCAAGTTCTGTGAAGGACCTTCATGCTACCAGCCCATAGAGTTTTCCTTTGACGCACTCCACCGAGTTTAGGCAAGAGCATGGCAGCCCACATCACCATGGGGCGATTGGAGAAGTTTACCACAAGGAACTCAAGGATACTATCTACCAGATTTGTGGGCGCCGAGATGAACAATGGAGATGATCACACAGAAGGATAGGTCCATTGCAGCTTCATCCAGAGTTAAACCAGCTCATTCGACGTCAGAGAACCAGAGCGTAAGCATGATAGATTTGAAGAAGGGATGACAAGGATCACGAAATGGAGGAAGAACTCAAGTCTACATGATGGATATGAGGAGGAAATCGCACATTATTGGAGAAGAATGACGACCGATAAAGAAGATCGAGTATTCATGGGAGATCCCGCCGCCAGAGGAGAAGACGGATTCCACTTGGTCGAGAACTACATCATCATCGCGACACCGACCGGACCCCATTTATAGCGTATTATGACTTTCTTTGATGAAGCTGAGCAGATATTATGGAGTCTTCCACCAATCAATTTTTCTAGTCCACCACCATATTAGTAGTAGTATTCCCCCATGTATAGTATAGTCCGGCACTTTTATAATGATAGTTAGACCGAGGTACGCCTTGTTTGAATTGATTGAAGTGATATGATTGTGTTTGTCCCATGTGCATATGGGTAGTGTTTTCCCCAGACCTCATTCTACTTTTGTTTTCACCTTTTCTAAACCCAGCAGATGCCTCCGAGACGCGATAATGGATTTTCTTTCCACCGAGCTCACTCTCGCTGATCCAAAGAGCAGAATGCATTGATGCAGACATAGTCCGTAATCGTAATCAGGAACAACAACAACAACCCACCACCACCACCGCTGATCACTTAGCCTCGCTTAAGGCTGAATCGCCAGTGTTCTCGAGTAGCACCGAGCCGATAGTTGCGTATGATTGGCCCACAAGATTGAAAGGGAGTTGACCATCGCAGGATGCACAGAGACACGGAGAGAGTGCTTTGCCGACATCATCTTCATGGACCCGAAAGATCATGGTGGGAGAATTTCACAACTACTTACCCCATCAACACCTAGCATGGGACCAGCCAAAGAGGTTTTCAGACGCCCATGTATCAACAGGAGCTGGCCATGAAGAAGCGAAGTTTTGCAACTTACCAGGAGGACGCACTATTGGCCAAGATGTGGATGACTTTAGTAAGCTAGCACGTTATTCCCGTGATGACGCCGCCACGGATGCGCAGCAGAGAAGTTTCGAAGGACTATATGATGAGCTGAAAGCATTGATGGTGGTAAATTTCAATAACTACCAGAGTTGGTAGATAGAGCTCTCATGATTGAAGGGAAGAAGCAGCAGATTGACAACCGCAAGAGGAAGTATGGACAAGGGAAGTACACCGAGCCCAAGAGACCCTGCTTGACCCTCGAACCGAGGACCTTCAAAGATAACCATCGAGGTCAACAATCACACGGAGAGATGTCGACAAACCATAGTGGCTCCAAGAATGGGAATGGTAATGGAGGAAGCAACCAATGTAACTGCTCCAACCAAAGAACACCCGCCAAGAAGGATCTAAGTCACATTACTTGTTTCAAAAGGGAAGAATGGACATTATGCCATGGAGTGTCTCAAGCAAAGAATGGGAATGGCAATGGAAGATCTGCGAAGAACAACCCTTTCAACAGAGGACAAGTGAACCACGTTAGCGTGGAGGAGGTTGAGCGCAACCCGATGCAGTAATAGGTAAGTTTTTGTTAAGTCGCCATCGCAATGTTCTCTTTTGATATCGTGCATCGATTCATACATATCAAGGTTTCACTACAAAAAATACATTCCGTGATGATACATTTTTCACAAGAGGTCGCGTTTTTTGTCATGCATGTACATCCATGACAAATTTATGATGTAATCAAGATAGTCATACCGTCGTCAGAGAAGTGTTCCATGACATTTAAAATTATCATCACGAAGTGTCCACTTCATGACGATAAATCACGCACAGAAGTGCTTTTTGTAAGGGTGACCACACGGCATCCACCATAAGGGAATGTTACGCTTATCGGGTCAGATTGATCCGATAACCCGTTAATGCCCACCAATGGGAAATTTCCACGTAAAATTTTATTGGCCGGATTTAAACACGGTCACCGTGAGTGGGTCGTAGGTGCTTATGATATGTCGACGCGTTAACGCCCACCATCGCCCATTTAGCTTACAAAGCGCCCGCTTGACTTGGTCAAAAGTTAACGCCGCCCATGAAAAGCCTAAACGGCCTTTGCAATAGCCAATTTTTTTACTATAACTCACCAAGTAGTCTAGCGAAATCGGTGGGCCGCTGAATATACATCAGCCCATGTATGGCCCTTTCGCCCACGGTGACCTTTAGCCCATGACTGAATAATGAACAGTAATTTTGTACCTTAACGTCTGGTGATTTACATGGGCCGCCCAGCCCGTGTTAGGTTTCGCCTATTGACGGCCCATACGCTCTGGGCCTTTTCGCCTCATCATTTCCAGCCCACATCGGCCTTTTTCCCCAATGGGCCAAATTTGCCCATGGCAAGAGTCGGCCCACATCGCATGCACCACCAAATGGGCCAATTGCCCATGGCAAGAGTCGCCCATTATCAGCCCACAGATGGCCACCGCCCATGGCGCACTGCTTTTGGCTCGTTAACCATGCTGCTTCAAGCTGGCCCTATATTCTCGCCCATTAAAGAATCAAGAGTTCGTGATGAATTAAGCTTTGCACTCCTACGGCCTGTTAACGGTCGCTACTGGCCGGGCCGATACCACGCCGGATTACGGCCCATGTAGACCCATTTATCCGACGGCCCAAGGCCCACATTACATGCCCATTTATCGACGGCCCGAGGCCCACCGATTATAGGCCCATTTATCGATGGCCCGTAGGGAGACCCATGGATCCTACGACCCGTATATGGCCCATGGTAGAAGGCGCCACTAGCAAACTAGGGAAAAGAAGACTAGGAAATAAATAAGGTCGAAACTAACGCTAGGCTATTAAGGCGACATACAGATTACATCCACTGGCATCAAAGAGCGCCACCAATGCAAATATAGGGAACACCCTACACTATACAAAAATGGCTTGTTGTTTTTCAACCGGTGGGTCTGACGTTAAGAATAAATTTTGTATCGCATCAAAACAAATTACAACTATATAACAAAAGGAAGGTTGGCATAAAACTTAATAAATTTAGATAAATGCACCACCGAAGTTCGTAAGCTCACCATTTGACCTCGATCCGTTATTATGCATTATTATCCGATGGAGCACCATAACCGCCGCTTTCATTTCCTACCTCGAACAACATAGCAAATGTCCGATAGTCTGGTTTCAAACCGTGCATATCTTGGACGACATTGAGAAATGTTTCTCCTTGTTTCACAAAGGGCCTCTCATAGGGAATGGACTTGTGTCTCGAGCGCAGATACAACATTGCTTTGAGCTTGCATATTTGATCATGAGGCAGTTTGACGACATTGCCTTAACAACCAACCCAAGATACGCAGAATGTGCTTTTGGCGTCGTTAGTGGATGTATCGACCCACCGCAATAAGAGTCGACATTATGTTATAGTTGTCCACTACCTTCAAAAGCAAAGGTGGCGTTCCACCATTTTTCCATAGCTCTGAAAAGTAGAGGTTTTACATTAGTACCGTAAATAAGATATTAAGCTGCAGCAAAAACCAAACAAAATAGCTTTGGTATATATACGTAACTCATTCGTGAACCCATGTAAAATATTAGTTGTATTTTATTGCAAAGTACATAATAAAACCAGGTTCCAAACATATGACCATGTACCATCGCTAATGTATTGTCTATTTCTTCACATTGTATTGAGGGCTAAGGATAAAGAGACTAAGTTTATAATATGGTAAGCATAGTATGACATCATTCATATCACAAAACAACCGAGAATAGACAAATGTGCAATTGTAACGTTGTGTGGGCAAGTCCAAGACGAACTAGATTACGGGTCAAGATCAAAAGAACATCACTCATCTCTTTTAAACCTTGTAAGGTGCAATGATACGCTAAGACATTGTGTATAAAATTCAAAATAGTAATAGACATTTGCAAACCATGCAGTTCAAGGCACAAGTCGAGTAAGTAGTAGTTAAAAGGCATGAGGATTAAGGACTTACAACAGCTGCTTTGATCGGTGTAGTCATGCTCTTCTTTCTGTTGTGACAATTCTGAAGATTTCACAACATTTGGTTCGTACTTTTTGGTCCTCATGGCTTTCCTCTACATTTCAACAAGTCAATATAGATATGATAATTTGGTACAGCGAAAAGAGAAACATCAGCTAATTACAAGAGCCTCATAGCAGCAATATAGCTACGAGATCCGTCAGTTTATTGAATTTATCTTTGTATGGTTGGCTTTGTTCTTGAACACCACCTACAAGAAGATAGATTTGTGTGACACATGCATAAATAGGACTTCAACATGTAATCTTATCACTTATATATAATGTACCGATACTTTGGATCGACCAAGTGTTTAACAAGGCCCTCCAGCCATCCCATATATTTTCCATCGAGACGCTTTGGGAAAGTTCAATTAGCCTTGCCTTCAAAGTGAGTTTTCCTCAAGTTATACCGATATTGTCGCAGAAAGCATTTGAAAACATGGTGCAAGCTTGTCTGGTTGCATCATCTTGGATATCCAACTTGAACCTCATCTCTGAAAATTATAGAGTCTCATTATCAGAACCTAGAAAGTACGGGATGAGCAAGACGATATTACTAGTTTCCATACATAACCATACTTATAGATAAATGGTCGAGGAAGGTGTTGAACTGGTTTCGCTTTTGTCATTCCTGTGATGAATCCATGTTGGGAGGATACGACATGACACCTAACGGCAACCGCTGCCTCGATACTAATGTAGGAAGTGTTAGTGTACATCAAACTATGAGACTACATATAAAGAAGCATGGAACAGAATTTGACTCCAGAATTACCTTCTTGCTGTTGAACCTCAAGGTTCATCTGATATTGCCAACTCGCCTTGTGTCAAGAGTGCTTGGGAAGTAGTGTTAGGTGGCAAGGAGCTTGGGAACGGCTGCTAGTTTCAATGGACGACGAGTATGTCGGCACCGGTAGTACTGTGGTAGGTGTTGCAAGAACTAGGGCTGTCTCTCTTGTTTGGTGGCACCTATTTGTTTCTGCTTGGCTTTTTTGCAGCTCTTGTAGCATGGGATGCCGTGGTTTGTAGAATTTTCCGCTGAATTTGACCTTCTATTGCACCATCAAGATCAAAGAGAATCTCAGGATTCATCCGCTTCATTCCCCATGCCCCGTGTTTCTTCGCTTTTCTGTGCATGTTAAGTCTAGCCGACAATAAAACTAATAACAATTTAGTTCTTCGAACAAATTGATGCGTGATGCGATTTAACTGAACTTTGATGTTAGACAACCACATGATAGGAGGATGTAATAATATGAAAACAGACGGAAGAGATAACCGTAACTATGATGTGTAAACTAAGAAGAAGACATTTCACCAAATTAGAAGCAATGCAATGGTAGACACCATATGAAAGATGCTAAAATATCGCCTCGCCAAGTTAACATTGTCTCATCATAAATGGCGCTAAAAAAAATGAAGCAAGACAATAAATCATATGCAAGATGCAAACAACATCACACTACCATGTTAGAGGTCTCTCGTCATTAGTGCCATTGCATATTCACAGCTTATGATGTAAACTAAGGAGAAGGCATTCCAAAAAATTAGAAGCAATGAAAGCTAGACACCATATGAAAGATGCAACCATCACTTACCAAGTTAAAATTGTCTCACATAAGTGCCATTTCAACAAATTAGTAGTACAAGCTAGAAAAGAATGTGAGATGTAACCTATATCACACTCAAGTCAAACGTGTTTATGATAAGTGATTGTTGCAGGTTACACAACAATAGTAATTTGATGTAAGAACATGGTGTGATAGACAGATATTGTATGTTCTAGAAACAGAACACGGTCTTATTCAAGTATAATGTGTAAAGTAGCAGATGGAATTCAACAAAATTAGAAGTAACAGCTAGACATGACACATAACATGCAACCACATATACAAAGGCTAGTTAGAGGGAGCACCAAGTGATGCCGCACTAGGGGAGACGTGCTTATCATAAACACAGCTTTGTTGAGTGTCATGCATGTGTTGTCTTGCAAATCATCTTGGGGGTGGAGGAGAAATCTGAGAGGCCCTCCGCTCGAAGGAGCACCTTGTCCACCGCCTTGCTAACTCCTTCCACTTTGTTGATTTTGAATTGTCAAGTAAAACCGACAAAAAAAAGCAATAAAATTCTCTCTTCGTAACTCATTCATGCATGATAACGACAATCACTACTTTGATGTAAGGCAAACACATGATACCAGGATGGAATATAATAAAAAAAGGACGACATGGCATGTTCACAACTGTTGTGTAAACCAAGTAAACCATTCCAAAGAAATAAAAGCAATGCAAGCTAGACACCACATGAAAGATACAACCAATATGACTCTCGCCAAGTTAAAAGCTTCCCATCATAAATGGAATTTCAACAAATTAGAAGCAGTGCATGCTATAAATCATTTGAAAGATGCAACTAATATCGCATCGCATATACTAAAGGTGTCTCACATATTGATTGATGCGGATACAAAAACAATAGTTTTATGTCGTGACATGCTTAATAGATGACATGTGAAGGCATGTCACATTAATGTATATTGGATTATTCTCTCGTTTTAATATTGTTTTTCTAGAGATTTCAAATGGTCACCACATACGGATGTATATAGACATATTTTAGAGTGTAGATTCACCATTTTGTTCCGTATGTAGTCACCATTTGAAACCTCTAGAAAGACAAGTATTTAGGAACGGAGGGAGTAAAGCTTGCTGCACTAGCACATGCCCAACCAGATTGGAAGAATTACAATCTAGACACCATATGCAACATGCAACCACATATCACGCTGCTAAGTGAGAGCAAGCACCTGCGGCTAGTGTAAGGGAAATGCTGTAATCAACTACACAGCTATGTTCACTATCTTCATCTAGCATTGCTTTCTTGAGAATCATGTCGGAGGCTGGACGCTGCATTCTTTAAATGAGTAGTCCCTTGACTGCCTGCCCGTCATAAATGATTGATGAGGGATACACAAGAACATTAGTTTCATGTAAGATCATGGTTAATACACAGATGTACTAGTATGTACCAAAAACAGAAAGGCGGTCATATTCAAAGGTATAATGTGTAAGCTAAGCAGATGCAATTTAACCAAATTGAAGCAATACAAGCTAGACATCCAATTGGAGTGGTGAGCATGATCATCTAGGACCTGAGAGCTCAGGAGGCGGGCTGCCTCGCCACCATCGCAGCTTTTTAGTTGGCTTCTGTGTGATGCCTATCTTTGGGGCTTGTCACCGCTCGACCAAAGGCCCCCGACTAGCTATTTGCCTTCCGTGCTCCCGGATGGTGGTTCATGTAAATATCTTTCCTTATCTTGATAAAGACCACTTCGCCTTCAATACAAGCTAGACACCATATGCAACATGCAACCACATATGACACCGGAAGTTAAAGCAAGCACTGGATGGTGGTTCACGGCGTAGCGAGATCATCAACTCCGAGCTACGCTCCTCTGCCTCCACCCGCCGACACTACACCCTTTAAAGTCTTGAAACGTGTCTGCCTAGCCGCTGCCCAATGAGTGACTTCTCTTCTCTTCTCGCCAGGAAGGCAGGGTCTGAAATACCTTGCATAAAAACACAATAGTGAGAGTATGGGTGAAGTGCAAAAGTAGTAAAATCGTAGAAAAGTAGCAGAGCAGTGGCTGAAAAATAAATGACAGGAGACATATGATAGCTTTACAATATTGCATGGCAAACAAAATTAGATTCTACTCTGTATGATTTTGTAATATATGAGCACAGAAATGTGTATCTTCCAAAGACACCACCACATGTGGTCCTATCAAGATAACAACACTAAAAATAAATAGGTCACCGATTTTTTATGAACCGTCTGATCTATAAGGAACGAGCAGATGGCCTTCGCCTACCTCCCGCCACCATCAAGTGATTTATCTTTCTCGGCGCCAACACCACTGCCCATACCCTCGCCTCCGCCGCCCACCTCCCATCGACCTCACACCACCGGCCAGAAGCTTGGCAGCGCCCAGGCCATCCTTTAATCCCGCCGACTTCCGATCAGCGCCAGAGCTTAGGTGAAGAAATATGCCCTAGAGGCAATAATAATGTTATTATTTATTTCCTTATATCATGATAAATGCTTATTATTCATGCTAGAATTGTATTAACCGGAAACATAATACATGTGTGAATACATAAACCTGCCAGAGTGTCACTAGTATGCCTCTATTTGACTAGCTCGTTAATCAAAGATGGTTATGTTTCCAACCATGAACAAGGAGTTGTTATTTGATTAACGGATCACATCATTGGTTGAATGATCTGATTGACATGACCCATTCCATTAGCATAGCACCTGATCGTATAGTTTGTTGCTAGTGCTTTTCTTCATGACTTATACATGTTCCTATGACTATGAGATTATGCAACTCCTGCTGCCCGAGGAACACTTTGGTGCTACCAAACGCCACAACGAATCGGGTGATTATAAAGGTACATTACATGTGTCTCAAGGTACATGTTGGGTTGGCATATTTTGATTAGATTTGTCACTCCGATTGTCTGGAGAGGTATTCTAGTTTTCTCGGTAATACACATCACATAAGCCTTGTAAGCATTACAACTAATGAGTTAGGTGAGATGAGCAAGATCAAGAAGACTTTCCCCAAGTCTTCCCAAAGGTTCTACTTGGCACAAACACTAATTAAAACATAAAACCACATCTAAAAAGAAGATAGATGGATTATTTATTCCTAAACATAACCAAAAAGCAAAAAACTAAAATAAAATTGGGTTGCCTCCCAACAAGCGCTATCGTTTAACGCCCCTAGCTTGGCATTGATAATTTTAATGATGCTCACAAGAAAGATAGCATTTGAAACATAAAGAGAGCATCATATAGCATGTGAAAAACACATCTAAGTCTAACATACTTCCTATGCATATGCATCTTATAGGCAAACAAATTATCAAGACAAGCAAAAACTAGCATATGCAAGAAAGAAGTGAGAAACAATAACAATCTCAACATAACGAGAGGTAATTTAGTAACATGAAAATTCCTACAACCATATTTTCCTCTCTCATAATAATTACATGTAGGATCATAACAAAATTCAACAATATAACTATCACATAACATATTCTCAACACGATCGACATGCATGCAAAGTTGACACTCTTCCAAAATAATGGGATTAACATTAACTAAAGTCATGACCTCTCCAAACCCACTTTTATCAAAAACTTCATAAGATTGAACATTCTCCAAATATGTGGGATCTAAAGTTGACACTCTTCCAAACCCACTTTCAATATTATTGCAAACATTATCAATCTCATATTCATCATGGGGCTTAAATAAATTTTCAAATCATAAGAAGAATCACCCAAATGATGATCATTGCAACGAGTAGTAGACATAGCAAAACTAGCGTCCCCAAGCTTAGGGTTTTGCATATTATTAGCACAATTTACATCAAGAGAATTTATATTAAAATTATTGCAATCATGCTTTTTATTCAAGGAGCTATCGTGAATCTCTTCATAAATTTCTTCATCACAATTTTCAGATTCACGAATTTCAAGCAAAACCTCATAAAGATAATCTAGTGCACTCAAATCACCTGAGATTGGTTCATCATAATTGGATCTCTTAAAAAGATTAGCAAGGGGGTGAGGATCCATAAACTTTTAGCAAGCGAAAATGCAAGCAAAAAGAAGGCACATGGTAACACAAGATGCAAGCGAAAAAGAGGCGAACGAAAAAAGAGGGCAAATAAAACATCAAAGGTGAAGTGGGGGAGAGGAAAACGAGAGGCAAATGGCAAATAATGTATTGCGAGGGATAAGAGTTTGTGATGGGTACTTGGTATGTCTTGACTTGTGCGTAGACTCCCCGGCAACGGCACCAGAAATCATTCTTGCTACCTCTAGAGCACTGCGTTGGTTTTCCCTTGAAGAGGAAAGGGTGATGCAGCAAAGTAGCGTAAGTATTTCCCTCAGTTTTGAGAACCAAGGTATCAATCCAGTAGGAGGCCACACGCAAGTTCCTCGTACCTACACAAAAAAATAGGAACCTTGCAACCAACGCGATAATGGGGTTGTCAATCCCTTCACGGCCACTTGCAAAAGTGAGATCTGATAGAGATGATAAGATAATATTTTTGGTATTTTTATGATAAAGACTAAAAGTAAAGAAAGCAAAATAAACAGCGATAGAAATAGCTTGATGACAGGAGATTAATATCATGGAAAATAGACCTGGGGGCCATAGGTTTCACTAGTGGCTTCTCTCAAGATAGCATAAGTATTACGGTGGGTGAACAAACTACTGTCGAGCAATTGATAGAAAAGTGCATAATTATGAGAATATCTAGGCATGATCATGTATATAGGCATCACGTCCGTGACAAGTAGACCGACCCCTGCCTTCATCTACTACTATTATTCCACACATCAACCGCTATCCAGCATGCATCTAGAGTATTAAGTTCATAAGAACAGAGTGACACATTAGGTAACATGTCATGATGTAGAGGGATAAACTCATGCAATATGATATAAACCCCATCTTTTTATCCTTGATGGCAACAATACAATACGTGTCGTTTCCCCTACTGTCAGTGGGATCGAGCACCGCATGATTGAACCAAAACCTAAGCACTTCTCCCATTGCAAGAAAGATCAATCTAGTAGGCCAACCCAAACTGATAATTCGAAGAGACTTGCAAAGATAACCAATCATACATAAAAGAATTCAAAGAAGATTCAAATATTGTTCATAGATAATCTTGATCATAAACCCACAATTCATCGGATCTCGAGAAACACACCGCAAAAAGAGTTACATCAAATAGATCTCCAAGAAGATCGAGGAGAACTTTGTATTGAGATCCAAAGAGAGAGAAGAAGCCATCTAGCTAACAACAATGGACCTGAAGTTCTGTGGTAATCTACTCACACATCATCGGAGAGGCTATGGTGTTGATGTAGAAGCCCTCCATGATCGATGCCCCCTCTGGCAGAGCACCGGAAAAGGCCCCAAGATGGGATCTCCCGGGTACAGAAGGTTGCGGCAGTGGAATTAGGTTTTCGTGGTGCTCCCCGATGGTTTTGGGGTACGTAGGTATATATAGGAGGAAGAAGTAGGTCGATGGAGCCACGAGGGGCCCACGAGGGTGGAGGGCGCGCCGAGGGGGGTAGGCACGCCCCCCTTTCTCGCGGCCTCCTCGATGAATTCTTGACGTCCACTCCAAGTCCTCTGGATCACGTTTGTTCCAAAAATAACTCTCCCGAAGGTTTCATTCCGTTTGGACTCCGTTTGATATTCCTTTTCTGCGAAACACTGAAATAGGCAAAAAAACAGCAATTTGCACTAGGCCTTGGGTTAATAGGTTAGTCCCAAAAATAATATAAAAGTGTATAATAGAGCCCATTAAACATCCAAAACAGAATATATAATAGCATGGAGCAATAAAAAATTATAGATATGTTGGAGACGTATCAGGCTTCGCACGTGACGATAAACGCTGAGATGAGAAGAACAGAGTTCGGGGCGAGATCGTGAAAGTCTAGTCCATAATAGAACATGAGCCCCCGGACGAAGGGATTAATGGAGAAACCTAATCCTCGGAGGAAGTGGGAAACGAACACGACCCTCTCGCCGAATCTGGGGGTAGGGATAACCTGCCCTTCCGTGGGAAGCCAATGGAGGATTTCTGCGGTCAGATATCTTGCTGCCCGAAGCTTCGCGATATCCTCCTCTATGACAGAAGAAGCCACCCACCGATTTTGACGGCTGGATCCGGACATGACTGAGGCTTGTGGCGATTGAAACATAGGTGTTGGAACTCAAGGTAGTAAGGGTTGAGGAAGAAGCAAGCGTAGAGAAGAAAGACGGGTCTGTACCCGTTTATAAAGGCCGTGAATAATGAACGCCTCCTCCCGAGCCTTAAAACTTGCCTATTCCCAAGGAGTTGTACCCTAAAGACAGTTGGGTTACCCACGTCCGTGTTGATAAAGAACCCCTTAATAAGGGGACACGATCTCTGCTTGGATAAGACGTGCCAATGACAACCGCGTCTCGGAACGTGGGGCAGCAGGCGAAAAAACGGTTTAAAATAATGACCGGACTAACGTGATGTCATGTTGAAAAAAGTTGCCAGAGGATTAGACTTATAAATTATTATGCCCTCTGTGGAAGTATATGCTACTCGTGTTGCAGAGCCGAACTCGATCGTCCGAAGACCATTGTGAAGTATCCGGAAAGGGGGGAACCCGCCTTGCAATGCCGAAGACAAATCTACACGCCGGACTCCTCGTCATTGAAGCCAGGTTCAGGGGCTACGGAGGGAGTCCTGGACTAAGGGGTCCTTAGGCGTCCGGCCTGTTAGCCATGGGCCGGACTGATGGGCTGTGAAGATACGAAGACCAAAGACAGCACCCGTGTCCGGATGGGACTCTCCTTGGCGTGGAAGGGAATCTTGGCGACAAAATATGTAGATTCCCTTCCTTGTAACCGACCCTGTGTAACCCTAGATCCTCCCGGTGCCTATATAAACCGGAGGACTTAGTCCGTACAAAGAGATACTCATTACTATAGTCATACAGGCTAGGCTTTTAGGGTTTAGCCATTACGATCTCATGGTAGATCAACTCTTGTAATACTCATATTCACCAAGATTAATCAAGCAAGAAGTAGGGTATTACCTCCATAGAGAGGGCCCGAACCTGGGTAAACATTGTGTCCCCTGTCTCCTGTTACCATCGACCTTAGATGCACAGTTCGGGACCCCCTACCCGAGATCCGCCGGTTTTGACCCCGACACCGAGCGCGACCTGCTCAGGGCGAAGATCGCCGGAACAACGAAGCAGCACGAGGAGACCACTGCTGTAACATCCCAAATTTCCCATTTGGAATGTTATGCATTAGATCATCATTGCATATCACATTTTATTGCATTTTGGCTTGATCCTCGAAATTCTACGCAACTCAAGGACCCACGGAGAGAGTTGGGGATTTCGTTATTTTCATATTTGAGTTTTCTCAAATTTTGAAAAGAGGATCGTTTGATTTTAATTATTATCTCTTCGAATACTTCTTTTATGAAAATAAAAGAGAGGGAATAAAATGACTTCCCCAAAATAAAGAAATATTGGAGGTTTAATATTAAAATCAAATAAGATTTTTATTCGGAGGTTTATTGCTATTTTATTTGAATTAGGAAAAATATGTGTTTTTCAAAATTGCATTAGAGGCCCAAATAAATGTTCACCTTGTCCGGTAGATTTTTAGAGGACGGGAAAAATTAATTTTAGGATTTTTGGAGTCCGTTTAGTATTTCTTTTCTTTGTTTCTTCTACGCGGATTTATTTTTTTAAAAACAAGTCCACCGACCTAACCAGGCCTGCCCGACTAGGACTCCGACCCGGCCGGCCTCATAAGCCGCCGAGGCCCGCCGCACCAAACCCTAGCGCCAGCCCCGCCCCGATCTGCGGCCATTGCCGCCGCCTCGCCTCATGCCATCGCCATGGCCTTGGCCGACGCCGAAGCCCGCCAGCGCAGCCCACCACCGGAGCCGCTCACCGCCGCCGCCACCAACCCCGCCGCCGATGAGGTAGCCACCGCCGCCGCCGGTTTTCGTCGGAAAACTGACCGGTTTTTTTTTCGAAACCCTAGATCTCTTTTTTTTCTATTAGATCATTTTTTCGGTTTAGTTATTTAGAGATCGCCCGTTCGTACGTTCATTTTAACGAACGGTTTTCACTGGTTAACCGCAGACAGCAAACGTTCGTTGGTTAGCTTGTTCGTCAGTTTTTCTTTTTCCAGGGTTTTTCCACGATTATTTTCGATCGCGAGTTCTGCCCTAATCTTCGTTCTAGTATAACTTTTCGCTCGTTTATCGAAATCAGGCGATTCAAGCGTCAATATCTTTGCCTCGAAGCCCTCTTTCTGTTTAATCAACTTGAACAAGATTTTGCTACTGTAAAATTTGACTTTAGTCCAGATTAGTAAATGGATCTTGTTTCTTTCACAGTTTGAGTTTCATTGCTTCGTTTGATTTGATTCTTTTTGCAAACCGGAGTTCCTAAGTTGAATTTTCTGGTTAGATCTCTTATTTGAGTTTTACACGTATTTCTATTTGTGTGTTTATTGTATGCTTGTTTGTTTGCATAGAGTACCCGGAGTGCGAAGCATGCTACTACGAGTCTCTAGGTTTCGCGGATCATCAGCAAGGCAAGTAACACTTTGATCATACCTCTTTACTACCCAGTTTTATTGCATTAGACCTTTCCTCAAACAATTTCATGGTTAGGATCTGATTAAATTGTGGGTTTGGGAAGTAGATGAGGTAGTACCTATTCACCTGTTTATTATCAAACCTATGGGAGTTACTTCTACGTTGCTTATATCGCTATGCTATGCTCGTAGACATGGATTGGGTTTGAGTGTATCCATGACATATGTGAGTTTGTTAATTAATGGTTCAACTTAAGGTGGCAACTTAAATACACATCTGGGTGGATTGCTTGTGGGCACCTAGAGAATCCAGTGTTGTCCTAGGATATCCCGGAGGACCCGTGTGATCATCCTACGGCACGCCACCCAGGCTCAAAGGGATCATAAGATTATTCACGCTAGAAACTTCCGTGTGCAGCCACAAGCCATTATGGGCTCTGGCATAGTTGAGTAAGTTGTGTGAAGCTCTTCAAGAGGTAGACTAGCAGATGTAGTGGGTTGTAGGTGGTACTGTCTATCCAGAGTAGAGAGTTAATGCTTCAGAAAGACTATGTCTCGAATCTCCGACCATGGATGTATTCGAGTCTTGTGCGGGAAAGTGCGCAAACCTCTGTAGAGTGTACAAACTAATCATGGTTAGCTGTGTCCCCGGTTATGGACATCTTGAGTATCTAGTTCATGGATTATCATGTGGATCTCATCACTCTTAATATAATTTGATTGGCTTTAATGATGATGCTTAATTGGGATTGAGTTGGAGGAACCTTCTCAATGTTTATCATCTACCATGATAGTTAAATAAAATTTATTCCTTTGTTGAAGGAAAAATTGGCTTTTCGCAAAACATATTAACCATACAGCCTCCACCAGCCATATATGCATGTAGTGATAGCATTTATTCTGTTCATTACTCTCTTGTGTTACATTGCCAGCATATTCCATGTGCAGACCCGTTTCGGGCTGCAACGTATCATGTTGCCGACTTTTCAGACGACGAGTAAGGTGCCAGAGGTCGTTGTCTTTCACTCAGTGGTGTCGTTAAAGTTGATGGACTCTCTTTATCTTCCAAGCCTTCCGCTGTTATCGATTTTAGATGTCCTTAAGACATATTTATTGTAATAAGTTATCTTTTGAGACATTCGATGCAAATAAGTGTGTGATTGCTACTCTGTTATAAATCCTCAAGTATTGTGCGTGTCAACATTACCGATCCAGGGATGACACTGATGCAGAGAGATCAGACAGTTTGACGTCTGGTCGCTACAAGATGGTATCAGAGCACACGCTGACTGTAGGATGTGATCACTAAGCTAAAGCCCTAGATCACTACTCTCTTCTCATTTCTGACTCCTCTCCATTTTCTACTCTTTAGGATGGCGGATGCAAGGAACAAGTTTGCACAACCGGATGAAGACACACCTATTGGACGACACTTGAAGGAAGTTACTAGATACCTGAACATCGGAATACCAAGCTTCACAGGTACTTACAACGCCACTTTACCAGAAAAGGAGCGCTGGATGATTCTAGTTCAAGTTCCAGGAAGGACCTTCATGCCAGTCACTGAGCCCATAGAGTTTTCCTTTGACGCACCCACCTGGAGTTTAGGCAAGAGCATGGCAGCCCACATCACCATGGGGCGCATTGGAGAAGTTTACCACAAGGAACTCAAGGATACTATCTACCAGATTTGTGGGCGCCGAGATGAACAATGGGAGATGATCAGCACCAGGAAGGATAGGTCCATTGCAGCTTTCATCCAGGAGTTAAACCAGCTCATTCGACGTCAGGAGAACCAGATGTGCGCAAGCATGATAGATTTGAAGAAGGCGATGACAAGGATCACGCAGCTGGAGGAAGAACTCAAGTCTACATGCGATGGATATGAGGAGGAAATCGCAACATTATTGGAGAAGAATGACGACCTGATAAAGAAGATCGGAGTATTCATGGGAGATCCCGCGCCAGGAGGAGAAGACGATGATTCCACTTGGCCGGAGAACTACATCATCATCGATGACACCGACTCGGACCCCGACGATAGCGATTATGACTTTCTTGATGAAGCTGGAGCAGATATTATGGAGTCTTCCACCAATCAATTTTTCTAGTCGACCACCATATTAGTAGTAGTATTCCCCCATGTATATAGTATAGTCCGAGCACTTTTATAATGATAGTTAGACCGAGTGTACGCCCTTGTTTGAATTGATTGAAGTGATATGATTGTGTTTGTCCCATGTGCATATGGGTAGTGTTTTCCCCTAGACCTCATTCTACTTTGTTTTCTCACCTTTTCTAAACCCAGCAGATGCCTCCGAGACGCGACAATGGATTTTCTTTCCCACCGGAGCTCACTCAGTTGATCCAGCAGCAGAATGCATTGATGCAGATACTAGTCCAGAATCAGAATCAGGGGAACAACAACAACAACCCACCACCACCACCTGTTGATCACTTAGCCTGCTTTCTAAGGCTGAATCCGCCAGTGTTCTCGAGTAGCACCGAGCCGATAGTTGCAGATGATTGGCTCCACAAGATTGAAAGGGAGTTGACCACTGCAGGATGCACAGATACGGAGAGAGTGCGTTTTGCCGCACATCATCTTCATGGACCCGCAGCATCATGGTGGGAGAATTTCACAACTACTTACCCCATCAACACCGTTACATGGGACCAGTTTCAGCAGGCTTTTCGCACTGCCCATGTATCAACAGGAGCTGTGGCCATGAAGAAGCGCGAGTTTTGCAACTTACGCCCAGGAGGACGCACTATTGGCCAGTATGTGGATGACTTTAGTAAGCTAGCACGTTATTCCCAGATGACGTCGCTACGGATGCAGCAAAGCAGGAGAAGTTTCTGGAAGGACTATATGATGAGCTGAGCATGCAGTTGATGGTGGCAAATTTCAATAACTACCAGGAGTTGGTAGATAGAGCTCTCATGATTGAAGGGAAGAAGCAGCAGATTGACAACCGCAAGAGGAAGTATGGACAAGGGAAGTACAATTCTGGAGCCCAGCAGAGACCCCGTTTGACCCCGAACTCGGGAGGACCCCTTCAGCATAACCATCGAGGTCAACAATCACAATGGAGAGATGTCGCACAACCATAGTGGCTCCAAGAATGGGAATGGTAATGGAGGAAGCAACGAATGTAACTGCTCCAACCCAAAGAACACCCGCCAAGAAGGATCTAAGTCACATTACTTGTTTCAAGTGCGGGAAGAATGGACATTATGCCATGGAGTGTTCTGAAGCAAAGAATGGGAATGGCAATGGAAGATCTGCGAAGAAGCCCAACCCTTTCAACAGAGGACAAGTGAACCACGTTAGCGTGGAGGAGGTTGAAGCGCAACCCGATGCAGTAATAGGTAAGTTTTTGGTTAAGTCGTTTACTGCAGTCGTTCTTTTGATACTGGTGCATCGCATTCATACATATCAAGGGGTTTCACTACAAAAAAATACACTTCCGTGATGATACATGTTTTTCACAGTAGGTCGCGTTTTTTGTCATGCATGTACATCCATGACAAATTTATGACAGAATCAAGATAGTCATACTGTCTTTGTCAGAGAAGTGTTCCATGACATTACGAAAATTATCATCACGGAAGTGTCCACTTCCATGACGATAAATCACGCGTCACAGAAGTGCTTTCGTAAAGGGTGACCGACACGTGGCATCCACCATAAGGGAATGTCGTTACGCTATCGGGTCAGATTTTGGATCCGATAACCCGTTAACAGCCCCGACCAATGGGAAATTTCCACGTGTAAAATTCTTATTGGCCGGACGAAACACGTGTCAGCTCGTGAGTGGGTCAGGTAGGTGCCTATGATATGTCGACACGTGCCACGGCCCACCACTGGCCCATTTAGCTTACAAAGCCGGCCCGTTTGACTTGGTCAAAAGTTAACGCGCTGGCCCATGAAAAGCCTGTTAACGGTCTCTTTGCAAATAGCCAATTTTACGGCCCGTTAACTCACGGCCCGTTAGGCCCTAAAGGAAATCGGCCCAACAACGTCATGTGGGCCGTTGAATATAACACCAGCCCATTTCACTTTCGGCCTATGTATGGCCCACGGCGTCTTCGCCCATATGAGGCCTTCAGATCTTCGCCCTTTACAGGCCCACGGTGACTCTAGCCCATAATGAACAGTAATTTTCTTTGTACCCGTTAACGGCCCGTGATTTACATGGGCCGTTTCCAGCCCGTGTTAGCGTTCGGCCTATTGACGGCCCATACGTTCTTGGGCTCCTTTTCGGCCCTCAATTACTTCCAGCCCGTTACTGGCCTTTTCCCCTAATGGGCCAAATTTGGCCCATGGCAAGAGTCGGCCCGTTACTGGCATGTTCACCAAATGGGCCAAATTCGGCCCATGGCAAGAGTCGCCCCATTACTGGCCTGTTACCGTAATGGGCCAAATTCGGCCCATGGCGACCCGTTTTTGGCCTGTTAACCCGTTGCGCCGTTTCCAGCCCGTCCTATATTCTGGCCCATTAAAGAACTGTTATGCCTGTGACAGAATTAAGCCTTTGCACTCCTACGGCCTGTTAACGGCCCGTTACCGTGCTGGGCCGATACCAATTACGCCGGATTACGGCCCATGTAGACCCATTTATCCGACGGCCCAAGGCCCACCGATTACATGCCCATTTATCGACGGCCCGAGGCCCACCGATTATAGGCCCATTTATCGATGGCCCGTAGGAGACCCATGGATCCTACGACCCGTATATGGCCCATGGTAGTTGCGGCCACTAGCAAACTAGGGAAAAAGAAGACTAGGAAATAAATAAGGTCGAAACTAACGCTAGGCTATTAAGGCGATTACACAGATTACATCCACTCGGCATCAAAGAGCGCCACCAATGCAAATATAGGGAACACCCTACACTATACAAAAATGGCTTGTTGTTTTCTTCAACCGGTGGCTGCACGTTAAGAATAAATTTTGTATCGCACCAAAACAAATTACAACTATATAACAAAAGGAAGGTTGGCATAAAACTTAACAGTCTAGCAGATAAATGCACCACCAGAAGTTCAGAAGCTCAGTTCATTTGACCTGACTGTTACGTTTTCATGCATTATTATCCGATGGAGCACCATAACCGTCGCCTTCATTTCCCCTAGGCTCCTGAACAACATAGCAAATGTCTGATAGTCTGGTTTCAAAACCGTGCATATCTTGACGACATTGAGAAATGTTTCTCCTTGTTTCACAAAGGGCCTCTGTTAGGGAATGGACTTGTGTCTGGAGCGCAGATACAACATTGCTTTGAGCTTGCATATCTTGATCATGAGGCAGTTTGGACGACATTGCCTTAACAACCAACCCAGTATTACGCAGGAATGTGCTTTTGGCGCTGTTAGTGGACAGTCTCGACCCACTGCAGCAAGAAGAGCGACATTGCGGTTATAGTTGCCTCGCCACCTTCAAAAGGTGGCGGTTCCACCATTTTTTCCATAGCTCGTTGAAAAGTAGAGGTTTTACATTAGTAGTACCAGAACAGAAGATATTAAGCAGGCAGCAAAACCAAACAAAATAGCTTTGGTATATATACAGAACTCATTCTGGTGAACCCATGTAAAATATTAGTTGTATTTTATTGCAAAGTACATAATAAAACCAGGTTCCAAACATATGACCATGTACCATCGCTAATGTATTGTCTATTTCTTCACATTGTATTGAGGGCTAAGGATAAAGAGACGAAGTTTATAATATGGTAAGCATAGTATGACATCATTCATATCACAAAACAACTGAGAATAGACAAACAGGCAATTGTAACGTTGTGTGGGCAAGTCCAGCACGGAACTAGATTACGGGTCAAGATCAAAAGAACATCACTCATCTCTTTTAAACCTTGTAAGGTGCAATGATACGCTAAGACAGTTGTGTATAAAATTCAAAATAGTAATAGACATTGGCTGCAAACCATGCAGTTCAAGGCACAAGTCAGAGTAAGTAGTAGTTAAAAGGCATGAGGATTAAGGACTTACAACAGCGGCTTTGACTGGTGTAGTCATGCCCTTCTTCTTGCTGTTGTGACAGTCCTTGAAGATTTCCACAACATTTGGTTCAGGTACTTTTTGGTCCTTGCGGGCTTTCCTCTACATTTCGAACAAGTCAATATAGATATGATAATTTGGTACAGCGAAAAGAGTGAAACATCAGCTAATTACAAGAGCCTCGCAGTGTGCAATATAGCTACGAGATCCTGTCGTCTATTGGAATTTATCTTTTGTATGGTTGGCTTTGTTCTTTGAACAGTTCACCTACAAGAAGATAGATTTGTGTGACACATGCATAAATAGGACTTCAACATGTAATCTTATCACTTATATATAATGTACCTGATACTTCGGATCAGACCAGTGTTTAACAAGGCCCCTCCAGTTTTCATCCGATATATTTTCCACTGGAGACGTTTGGGAAAGTTCACTGTTAGCCTTGCCTTCAAAGTGAGTTTTCCTCAAGTTATACCGATATTGTCGCAGAGCAGACTTGAAAACATGGGTGCAAGCTTGTCTGGTTGCATCATCTTGGATATCCAACTTGAACCTCATCTGTTGAAAATTATAGGAGTCTCATTATCAGCAACCTAGAAAGTACGGGACAGAGCAAGACGATATTACTAGTTTCCATACATAACCATACTTATAGATAAATGGTCGAGGAAGGTGTTGAACTGGGTTTCGTCTTTGTCATTCCTGTACTGAATCCATGTTGGGAGGATACGTACATGACACCTAACGGCAACCGCTGCCTCTGATACTAATGTAGGAAGTGTTAGTGTACATCAAACTATGAGACTACATATAAAGAAGCATGGAACTGTAACTTGACTCCAGCAACTACCTTCTTGCTGTTGAACCTCACAAGGTTCATCTGATATTGCCAACTCGTCTTGTGTCAAGAGTGCTTGGGAAGTAGTGTTAGGTGGCAAGGGAGCTTGGGAACGTGCTGCTAGCTCAGTTGACGCACGAGTATGTCGTGCAGCTGGTAGTACTGTGGTAGGTGTTGCAAGAACTAGGGCTGTCTCTGCTTGTTTGGTGGCACCTATTTGTTTCTGTTTGGCTTTTTTTGCAGCTCTTGTAGCATGGGATGCCGTGTTTGTAGAATTTTCCGCTGGAATTTGACCTTCTATTGCACCATCAGTACCAGCAGAATCTGCAGGATTCATCCGCTTCTCATTCCCTGCCATTCTGTGTTTCTTCGTCTTTCTCTGTGCCATGTTAAGTCTAGCCGACAATAAAAACTAATAACAATTTAGTTCTTCAGAACAAATTGATGCGTGATGCAGACGAACTGAACTTTGATGTTAGACAACCACATGATAGGAGGATGTAATATGTATGAAAAACAGGACGGAAGAGATAACCAGAACTATGATGTGTAAACTAAGAAGAAGACATTTCACCAAATTAGAAGCAATGCAATGGAAGGTAGACACCATATGAAAGATGCTAAAAATATCGCTCTGCCAAGTTAACATTGTCTCATCATAAATGGCGTTTAAACAAATGTGAAGCAGTACAAGAAATAAATCATATGCAAGATGCAAACAACATCACACTACCATGTTAGAGGTCTCTCGTCATTAGTGCCATTGCATATTCACAGCTTATGATGTGTAAACTAAGGAGAAGGCATTCCAAAAAATTAGAAGCAATGAAAGCTAGACACCATATGAAAGATGCAACGAATATCACTCTACCAAGTTAAAATTGTCTCGTCATAAGTGCCATTTCAACAAATTAGTAGTACAAGCTAGAAAAGAATGTGAGATGTAACCTATATCACACTCTGAAGTCAAACGTGTCTTATGATAAGTGATTGTTGCAGGTTACACAACAATAGTAATTTGATGTAAGAACATGGTGTGATAGATGATATTGTATGTTCTAGAAACAGAACACGTGTCTTATTCAAGTATAATGTGTAAAGTAAGCAGATGGAATTCAACAAAATTAGAAGCAATACAAGCTAGACATGACACATAACATGCAACCACATATAACAGTGCCAAGTTAGAGGGAGCACCAGTGATGCTGCACTAGGGGAGACGTGCTTATCATAAACACAGCTTTGTTGAGTGTCTATGCATGTGTTGTCTTGCAAATCATCTTGGGGGTGTGGAGGAGTAGAAACTGTAGAGGCCCTCCGTTCGGAAGGAGCACCTTTGTCCACTGCCTTGCTAACTTCCTTCCACTTTGTTGATTTTGAATTGTCAAGTAAAACCGACAAGAAAAAGCAATAAAATTCTCTCTTCAGAACTCATTCATGCATGATACTGACAATCACTACTTTGATGTAAGGCAAACACATGATACCAGGATGGAATATGTACGAAAAAAAGGACGACATGGCATGTTCACAACTGTTTGTGTAAACTAAGCAGAAACCATTCCAGCAAATAAAAAGCAATGCAAGCTAGACACCACATGAAAGATACAACCAATATGACTCTGCCAAGTTAAAAGCTTCCCATCATAAATGGAATTTCAACAAATTAGAAGCAGTGCATGCTATAAATCATTTGAAAGATGCAACTAATATCGCACTGCATATACTAAAGGTGTCTCGTCATATTGATTGATGCGGGATACAAAAAACAATAGTTTTATGTCAGGACATGCTTAATAGACAGATACAGGAAGGCATGTCACATTAACAGGTATAATGTACTACTCCCTCCGTTCCTAAATACTTGTCTTTCTAGAGATTTCAAATGGTCACCACATACGGATGTATATAGACATATTTTAGAGTGTAGATTCACTCATTTTGTTCCGTATGTAGTCACCATTTGAAACCTCTAGAAAGACAAGTATTTAGGAACGGAGGGAGTATAAGCTAAGCAGACTAGCACATGCAGTTCAACCAGATTGGAAGAATTACAATCTAGACACCATATGCAACATGCAACCACATATCACGCTGCCAAGTGAGAGCAAGCACCTGCGATGCTAGTGTAAGGGAAATGCTGTAATCAACTACACAGCTATGTTCACTATCTTCATCTAGCATTTCTGTTTCTTGAGAATCATGTCGGGAGGCTGACGCTGCATTCTTTAAATGAGTAGTCCCCTTGACTGCCTGCCTCGTCATAAATGATTGATGAGGGATACACAAGAACATTAGTTTCATGTAAGATCATGGTTAATACACAGATGTACTAGTATGTACCAAAAACAGAAAGGCGTGTCATATTCAAAGGTATAATGTGTAAGCTAAGCAGATGCAATTTAACCAAATTGGAAGCAATACAAGCTAGACATCCAGCTGGAGTGGTGAGCATGATCATCTAGGACCTGAGAGCCTGGTGGGAGGCGGGCTGCTTCGCCACCATCGCAGCTTTTTAGTTGGCTTCCAGGTGATGCCTATCTTTGCTGGGCTTGTCACTGGCTCGACCAGTGCCCTGACTAGCTATTTGCCTTCTGGTGCTCCCGGGATGGTGGTTCATGTAAAAAATATCTTTCCTTATCTTGATAAAGACTGACTTCGGCCTTTCGAATACAAGCTAGACACCATATGCAACATGCAACCACATATGACACCGGAAGTTAAAGCAAGCACACAGGATGGTGGTTCACGGCGAGCGAGATCATCAACTCGAGCTCGTTCCCGTCTCCACCTGCCGACACTACACCCTTTAAAGTCTTGAAACGTGTTCAGCCTAGCCGCGTCCAACGCTGGAGTGACTTCTCTCTTCTTTCCTGCTTCAGTGAAGGCAGGGTCTGAAATACCCTTGCATAAAAACACAATAGTGAGAGTATGGGTGAAGTGTGTGCAAGTAGTGCCTTTGTAAAAGTAGCAGATAGCAGTGTGGCTGAAAAATAAATGACAGGAGACATATGATAGCTTTACAATATTGCATGGCAAACAAAATTAGATTCTACTCCGTATGATTTTGTAATATATGAGCACAGGAAATGCAGGTACTCCTCCAGCACACCACCACATGTGGTCCTATCAAGATAACAGTCGACTAAAAATAAATAGGTCAGTCGATTTTTTTATGAACCGTCCGATCTATAAGGAACGAGCAGATGGCCTTCGTCTACCTCCCGCCAGTCACTGTTGACGATCTTTCTCGAAGCGCCAGCGACCACCGGCCCATACCCCTGCCTCCGCCGCCCCACCCTCCCATCGACCTCACACCACCGCCGTGCTTGGCAGCGCCCCCAGGCCATCCCTTTAATCCCGGCCGACCTCCAGATCAGGCGCCAGTAGCTCTAGGTGAAGAAATATGCCCTAGAGGCAATAATAATGTTATTATTTATTTCCTTATATCATGATAAATGTTTATTATTCATGCTAGAATTGTATTAACCGGAAACATAATACATGTGTGAATACATAAACCTACAGAGTGTCACTAGTATGCCTCTACTTGACTAGCTCGTTAATCAAAGATGGTTATGTTTCCTAACCATGAACAAGGAGTTGTTATTTGATTAACGGATCACATCATTGGTTGAATGATCTGATTGACATGACCCATTCCATTAGCATAGCACCTGATCGTATAGTTTGTTGCTAGTGCTTTTCTTCATGACTTATACATGTTCCTATGACTATGAGATTATGCAACTCCCGTTTGCCCGAGGAACACTTTGGGTGCTACCAAACGTCCACAACGTAATCGGGTGATTATAAAGGTACATTACAGGTGTCTCCGAAGGTACATGTTGGGTTGGCATATTTGAGATTAGGATTTGTCACTCCGATTGTCGGAGAGGTATCTCGAGCCTTCTCGGTAATACACATCACATAAGCCTTGCAAGCATTACAACTAATGAGTTAGTTGTGAGATGATGTATTACGGAACGAGTAAAGAGACTTACCAATGTGAGATTGAACTAGGTATTGGATATCGACGATCGAATCTCGGGTAAGTAACATACCGATGACAAAAGGAACAACGTATGTCGTTATGCGGTTTGACCGATAAAGATCTTCAGAGAATATGTAGGAACCAATATGGGCATCCAGGTTCCGCTATTGGTTATTGACCGAGAATAGTTCTAGGTCATGTCTACATAGTTCTCGAACCCGTAGGGTCCGCACGCTTAAAGTTTCGATGGCGGTTATTATGAGTTTATATGATATTGATGTACGAAGGTTGTTCGAGTCCGGATGAGATCACGGACATGACGAGGAGTCTCGAAATGGTCGAGACATAAAGATTGATATATTGAAGCCTATGTTTGGCCTCCGGAATCACTCCGGTGAAATTGGGAATTTTAGAGTACCGGGGTTACCGAACCTCCCGGGAGTCAATGGGCCTTGATGGGCCTTAAGGGAAAGAGAAAAGGGGCCATATGCTGGCGCAGCCTTCCCCCTTCCCTAGTCCTATTAGGATTAGGAGAAGGGGTGGCGCCTCTCTCCCTCTCCTTGGTCAAACCCTAGTTGGACTAGGATTGGGGAATCCTACTCCCTGGGAGTAGGACTCCCGTGCGCAGCCATAGGTGGCCGCCAGCCCCTCCCTTCCCTCCTTTATATACAGGGCAGAGGGCACCCCATGAGACACAAGTTGATCATTGAGATCGTTCCTTAGCCGTGTCGGTGCCCCTTCCACCAAACTACACCTCGAATATACCGTTGCGGAGCTTAGGCGAAGCCCCGCGCCGTGGAACATCATCATCGCCACCACGCCGTCGTCTTGTGAAACTCTCCTCAACACTCGGCTGGATCGGAGTTCGAGGGACGCCATCGAGCTGAACGTGTGCAGAACTCGGAGGTGCCGTGACGCTCGGTGCTTGGATCGGTCGGATCGTGGAGACGTCGACTACATCAACAGCGTTGTTATAACGCTTCGCTTTCGGTCTCACGAGGGCGTGGACAGATACTCTCCCCTCTCTTGCTATGCCATCACCATGGTCTTGCGTGTGCGTGGAAATTTTTGAAATTACTACGCTCCCCAACAAAGGCATCCGAGCCTGGTTTTATGCGTTGATGTCATATGCACGAGTAGAACACAAGTGAGTTGTGGGCGATACAAGTCATACTACCTACCAGCATGTCATACTTTGGTTCAGCGGTATTGTGAGATGAAGCGGCCGGACCGACATTACGCGTGCGACGCTTACGCGAGACTGGTTTCACCGCTGTGAGCACTCGTTGCTTAAAGGTGACCGGCGGGTGTCTGTCTCTCTCACTTTAGTTGAACTGAGTGTGGCTACGCCCGTCCTTGAGAAGGTTAAACGAGTCTATTTGACGAAGTATCGTTGTGGTTTTGATGCGTGGTAAGAACGGTTCTTGCTCAGCCCGTAGCAGCCACGTAAAACTTGCAACAACAAAGTAGAGGACGTCTAACTTGTTTTTGCAGGGCATGTTGTGATGTGATATGGTCAAGACGTGATGCTATATTTTATTGTATGAGATGATCATGTTTTGTAACCGAGTTATCGGCAATCGCGAGAGCCATATGGTTGTCGCTTATTGTATGAAATGCAACGCCATGTAATTGCTTTACTTTATCACTAAGGAGTAGCGATAGTCGAGAAGCAATAGTTGGCGAGACGACAACGATGCTACGATGGAGATCAAGGTGTCGCGCCGGTGGCGATGGTGATCATGACGGTGCTTCGAGATGGAGATCACAAGCACAAGATGATGATGGCCATATCATATCACTTATATTGATTGCATGTGATGTTAATCCTTTATGCATCTTATTTTGCTTTGATTGACGGTAGCATTATAAGATGATCCTTACTAAATTATCAAGAAGTGTTCTCCCGAGTATGCACCGCTGCGAAAGTTCTTCGTCTTTGAGACACCACGTGATGATCGGGTGTGATAGGCTCTACGCTCAAATACAACGGTGCAAAACAGTTGCACACGCAGAATACTCAGGTTATACTTGACGAGCTATGCATATAAGATATGACCTCGGAACACGGAGACCGAAAGGTCGAGCGTGAATCATATAGTAGATATGATCAACATATTGATGTTCACCATTGAAACTACTCCATCACACGTGATGATCGGTCATGGTGTAGTTGATATGGATCACGCAATCACTTAGAGAATTGGAGGATATTTTTCTAAGTGGGAGTTCTTAAGTAATATGATTAATTGAACTTTAATTTATCATGAACTTAGTCCTGGTAGTATTTTGCAAATTATGTTGAAGATCAATAGCTCGCGTTGTTGCTTCCCTATGTTTTCATATGTGTTCCTAGAGAAAATTGTATTGAAAAATGTTAGTAGCAATGATGCGGATTGGATCCGTGATCTGAGGTTTATCCTCATTGCTGCGCAGAAGAATTATGTCCTTAATGCACCGCTAGGTGATGACCTATTGCAGAGCGGATGCGACGTTATGAACGCTTGGCTAGCTCAATATGAGCAGATCTGACGTTATGAACGTTTGGCCAGCTCAATATGATGACTACTTGATAGTTTAGTGCACCATGCTTAACGGCTTAGAATCGGGACTTCAAAGACGTTTTGAAACGTCATGGACCATATGAGATGTTCCAGAATTGAAGTTAATATTTCAAGCAAATACCGAGTTGAGAGATATGAAGTCTCCAACAAGTTCTATAGCTAAAAGATGGAGGAGAATCGCTCAACTAGTGAGCATGTGCTCAGATTGTCCGAGTACTTCAATCGCTTGAATCAAGTGGGAGTTAATCTTCCGATAAGATAGTGATTGACAGAATTCTCTAGTCACCATCACTAAGTTAGTAGAACTTCGTGATGAACTATAGTATGCAAGGGATGACGAAAAAGATTCTCGAGCTCTTCGCGATGCTAAAATCGGCGAAGGTAGAAATCAAGAAAACATCAAGTGTTGATGGTTGACAAGACCACTAGTCTCAAGGAAAATGGCAAAGGGAAGAAGGGGAACTTCAAAAGGAACGGCAAGCAAGTTGTTGCTCGAGTGAAGAAGCCCAAGTCTAGACCTAAGCCCGAGACTGAGTACTTTTGCTGCAATGGAACTGGTCACCGGAAGCGAACTACCCTGAATATTTGGTGGATAAGAAGGATGGCAAAGTGAACAAGGTTATATTTGATATACAGGTTATTGATGTGTGCCTTACTAGTGTTTATAGTGGCCCCTGAGTATTTGATACTCGTTCGTTGCTAAGATTAGTAACTCAAACAGGAGTTACGTAATAAACAGAGACTAGTTGAAGGGAAGTGACGATGAGTGTTGGAAGTAGTTCCAAGATTGATATGATCATCATCGCACACTCCCTATACTTTCGGGATTAGTGTGGAACCTAAATAAGTGTTATTTGGTGTTGAGCATAAATATGATTTGATCATGTTTATTGCAATACGATTATTCATTTAAGTAAGAGAATAAATTGTTGTTCTGCTTACATGAATAAAACCTTATATGGTTACACACCCAATGAAAATGGTTCATTGGATCTCGATCATAGTGATACACATATTCATAATATTAAAACCAAAAGATGCAAAGTTAATAATGATAGTGCAACTTATTTGTGGCAATCGCCGCTTAGGTCATATTGGTGTAAAGCGCATGAAGAAAACTCCATGCCGATGGACTTTTGGAATCACTTGATTATGAATCATTTGATGCTTATGAACCGTGCCTTTTGGGCAAGATGACTAAAACTCCATTCTCGGAACAATGGAACAAGCTACTTGACTTATTGGGAATAATACATACCGATGTATGCGATCCAATGAGTGTTGATGCTCGTGGCAAGTATCGTTATTTTCTGACCTTCACAAGATGATTTGAGCAGATATGGGTATATCTACTTGATGAAACATAAGTCTGAAATAGTTGAAAGGTTCAAAGAATTTCAGAGTGAAGTGGAAAATCATCGTAACAAGAAAATAAAGTTTCGCGATCTGATCGTGGAGATGAATATTCGAGTTACGAGTTTGGTCTTCAATGAAAACAATGTGGAATAGTTTCACAGCTCACGCCACCGAACACCACAACGTTATGGTGTGTCCGAACGTCAGAATCCGTACTTTATTATGATATGGTGCGATCTATGATGTATCTTACCGATTTACCACTATCGCTTTTGGGGTTATGCATTAGAGACAGCTGCATTCACGCTTAATAGGGCAACCATCTAAACCGCTGAGATGACACCGTATGAACTATGGTTTAGCAAGAAACCTAAGCTGTCGTTTCTTAAAGTTTGAGTTGTGATGCTTATGTGAAAAGGTTTTCACCGATAAGCTCGAACCCAAATCGGAGAAGTGCGTCTTCATAGAATACCCAAAAGAAAATGTTGGGTACACCTTCTATCACAGATCCAAGGCAAGTTTTTTGTTAAGATGGATCCTTTCTAGAGAAGAAGTTTCTCTCGAAAGAAGTGAGTGGGAGGAAAGTAGAACTTGATGAGGTAATTGTACCTTCTCCTTATTGGAAAGTAGTTCATCACAGAATCAGTTCCAAGATTCCTACACCAATTAGTGAGGAAGTTAATGATGATGATCATGAAACTTCAGATCAAGTTCCTACTAAAACCTCGTAGGTCTTCCAGAGTAAGATCTGCACCAGAGTGGTACGGTAATCTTATTCTAGAAGTCATGTTACTAGAACATGATGAAACCTACGGACTATGAGGAAGCGATGATGAGCCCAGATTCCGCGAAATGGCTTGAGGCCATGAAATCTGAGATAGGATCCATGTATGAGAACAAAGTATGGACTTTGATTGACTTGCTCGATGATCAGCAAGCCATGTTTAAATAAATGGATCTTCAAGAGGAAGACGGACACAGATAGTAGTGTTACTATCTACAAAGCTCGACTTGTCACAAAAAGGTTTTCGACAAGTTCAAGGTGTTGAATACAATGAGATTTTCTCACTCGTATCGATGCTTAAAAGTCTGTCCGAATCATGTTAGCAATTGCCACATTTTATGAAATCTGGCAAATGGATGTCAAAACTACATTCTTTAATGGATTTATTAAAGAAGAGTTGTATATGATGCAACCGAAGGTTTTGTCAATCCTAAAGGAGCTAACAAAATGTGCAAGCTCCAAGAATCCATCTATGGACTGGTGCAAGCATCTCGAGTTGGAATAAACGCTTTGATAGTATGATCAAAGATATGGTTTTATACAGACTTTTGGAGAAGCCTCAGTATTTACAAGAAAGTGAGTGGGAGCACTACAGCATTTCGATAAGTATATGTGAATGACATATTGTTGATCGGAAATAATGTAGAATTATTCTGCAAAGCATAAAGGAGTATTTGAAAGGAGTTTTTCAAAGAAAGACCTCGGTGAAGCTGCTTACATATTGAGCATCAAGATCTATAGAGATAGATCAAGACGCTTGATAAGGTTTTCAATGAATACATACCTTGACAAAATTTTGAAGTAGTTCAAAATGGAACAGTCAAAGAAAGAGTTCTTGCCTGTGTTACAAGGTGTGAGATTGAGTAAGACTCAAAACCCGACCACAGCAGAAGATAGAAAGAGAATGAAAGTCATTCCCTATGCCTCAGCCATAGGTTCTATAAAGTATGTCATGCTGTGTAACAGATCTATTGCATACCCTACCACTAAGATTGGCAAGGGAGTGCAATAGAGATCTAGGAGTAGATCAATGGACAGCGGTCAAAATTATCCTTAGTAGAATAAGGATATGTTTCTCGATTATGGAAGTGAAAAAGGTTCGCGTAAAAGGTTACGCCGATGCAAGTTTTAACACTAATCTAGATGACTCGAGTCTCAATCTAGATACATATTGAAAGTGGGAGCAATTAGCTAGAGTAGCTCCGCAGAGCATTGTAGACATAGAAATTTGCAAAATACTTACGGCTCTGAATGTGACAGACCCGCTGACTAAAATTATCTCACAAGCAAAACATGATCACACCTTAGTACTCTTTGGGTGTTAATCACATAGCGATGTGAACTAGATTATGACTCTAGTAAACCCTTTGGGTATTGGTCACATGACGATGTGAACTATGGGTGTTAATCACATACGATGTGAATATTTGTGTTGAATCACATGATGATGTGAACTAGATTATTGACTCTAGTGCAAGTGGGAGACTGAAGGAAATATGCCCTAGAGGCAATAATAATGTTATTATTTATTTCCTTATATCATGATAAATGTTTATTATTCATGCTAGAATTGTATTAACCGGAAACATAATACATGTGTGAATACATAAACCTACAGAGTGTCACTAGTATGCCTCTACTTGACTAGCTCGTTAATCAAAGATGGTTATGTTTCCTAACCATGAACAAGGAGTTGTTATTTGATTAACGGGATCACATCATTGGTTGAATGATCTGATTGACATGACCCATTCCATTAGCATAGCACCTGATCGTATAGTTTGTTGCTAGTGCTTTTCTTCATGACTTATACATGTTCCTATGACTATGAGATTATGCAACTCCCGTTTGCCCGAGGAACACTTTGGGTGCTACCAAACGTCACAACGTAACTGGGTGATTATAAAGGTACATTACAGGTGTCTCCGAAGGTACATGTTGGGTTGGCATATTTCGAGATTAGGATTTGTCACTCCGATTGTCGGAGAGGTATCTCCAGGCCTTCTCGGTAATACACATCACATAAGCCTTGCAAGCATTACAACTAATGAGTTAGTTGTGAGATGATGTATTACGGAACGAGTAAAGAGACTTACCAGTAACGAGATTGAACTAGGTATTGGATATCGACGATCGAATCTCGGGTAAGTAACATACCGATGACAAAAGGAACAACGTATGTCGTTATGCGGTTTGACCGATAAAGATCTTCGTAGAATATGTAGGAACCAATATGGGCATCCAGGTTCCGCTATTGGTTATTGACCGAGAATAGTTCTAGGTCATGTCTACATAGTTCTCGAACCCGTAGGGTCCGCACGCTTAAAGTTTCGATGACAGTTATTATGAGTTTATATGATATTGATGTACCGAAGGTTGTTCGAGTCCCGGATGAGATCACGGACATGACGAGGAGTCTCAAATGGTCGAGACATAAAGATTGATATATTGAAGCCTATGTTTGACTCGAATCACTCCGGGTGAAATTGGGAATTTTACCGAGTACCGGGGTTACCGAACCTCCCGGGAGTCAATGGGCCTTGATGGGCCTTAAGGGGAAAGAAAAGGGGCCATATGCTGGCGCAGCCTTCCCCTTCCCTAGTCCTATTAGGATTAGGAGAAGGGGTGGCGCCTCTCTCCCTCTCCCTTGGTCAAACCCTAGTTGGACTAGGATTGGGGAATCCTACTCCCGGTGGGAGTAGGACTCCCAGCGCAGCCATAGGTGGCCGCCAGCCCCTCCCTTCCCTCCTTTATATACAGGGCAGAGGGCACCCCATGAGACACAAGTTGATCATTGAGATCATTCCTTAGCCGCAGCGGTGCCCCTTCCACCAAACTACACCTCGAATATACCGCTGCGGAGCTTAGGCGAAGCCTGCGCGCCGTGGAACATCATCATCGCCACCACGCCGTCGTCTTGTAAACTCTCCTCAACACTCGGCTGGATCGGAGTTCGAGGGACGTCATCGAGCTGAACGTGTGCAGAACTCGGAGGTGCCGTACGTTCGGTGCTTGGATCGGTCGGATCGTGGAGACGTACGACTACATCAACCGCGTTGTTATAACGCTTCCGCTTTCGGTCTACGAGGGTACGTGGACAGATACTCTCCCCTCTCGTTGCTATGCCATCACCATGGTCCTGCGTGTGCGTAGGAAATTTTTGAAATTACTACGTTCCCCAACACTAGGCCACACACGCCCCTAAGATAAACACCAAGGCGCTGCTTCCCCAGCGTAATAGTTGTACTAGCGCCTGTTATACCGGGGAATGCTTCCGTTAATTGGGAATCAACTGGCCAGAAATTGAAATTCAGGGGGGCGACAGACCTCTAGCTAGGTCAAATAGTATATGAGGAGAAACCTTGTGCATCGCGAGTTACTAGGAACATCTAGTATCAAGAAGAAGCGGTCAACTAGTGTCTTCTGTGGGATGAGTACCGTGCAAGAAGAGACGTAAGATTTGCACGAATAAGGGAAGAGGAGTACCTTCTTCGGTTGCCGGTGTGGTCACCTCCACATGTCGCGCCGATCTTCTTCTTTTTACCGGGGAAACCGATGTTCTGGAGGGTGCAGGCTTGGACGAACCCATGGACAAATTGTTGAATGTGTTGCTGTGGCCGTATGTTGGCGGAGGGGAAGCAATCCGAGGCGGCGAAGGACGGCGTAGCAGGAACAACTCCGGTGCGGTGGAGGGTGGCGAAGTTGGAGCAGCAGCGGTGAGGCGCAGGACGGCGTGGTTGAACTGGCTCAGGTACGGACGGCTCGGCCTCGGCTTCAACTACAAGCCATGGAGGGCGTTGCGGCTGAGGTTGCAGTGGACGACGACGTCGTGGTATCGGCTCCGGCGTGATGGAGGAGGGCGGCAGTTGATGGGTGGGATGGGGTGGCGGACGGAGGACGCCGGGGTTTCGCGGGTGGTGGAGAGGTTGTTTTGGCGCCCACGGAGTACCAATGGGGAATCGGACGGGTGGGGGGGACCATGTTTCGGTCTGGGACGCGCTTGTTTTTGGCTTTTTTGAACAGAAGATGGGACGCGCTTGTTTGAAATTTGGGGAAAGTACAAACTTTGCCCCCCTCTTAAATTTCGGACCTACTGCGAGTCGGCGATAGGATGGTAATCCTAGGTGTCCCAAATAGTGGGCGGAGCGATTTCGCCGCCACAGCATGTGTGCTTAGGCGGCCATTGTGTATGAATGTTTTTCAAGGCGGTTCCGTATGCCTAGATGAAGCTACAAACCTACCCCAGTTTAGACCTTTGGACGTCGGGTCATGGGTTTCACGGGTCGGAGTTATTAGAAAAGTAATTTCCTTGTACTACCAAACATTGGTCTCACGCGGTTTCAAGTAGTAGAGGCTCTTTTGGCGCTTCGCTTGAAATTTTGAAACACAAGCATTCACGCTTAGAGTACTCTTGAACTATGAGGATTGACCTAAATAGACAACGTTATATTTGACCTTGTATGTTTGAAAACCTCATTAAATTATCCGCTTCTTTTGAAATTTTGACACTTGAAAATCCTATAACTATGATTATTTTGGAATGGAGGAGCTAAATTTGAATCTATTTTGTACACGACTACATATGCTATTATCTACAAAATCAGAGCAAAGATTGGTGCCCCCATAATTTAGGTATGGTTTACAAATGCCATGATATCAAATTCAAATAATTGAATGGACTTCATGTTGAATTCGATTTTTTTAAACCACCTTAAGTTGAATTCAAATGTATGCTAGTTCATATGTAGCTATTTATAATGTCCATTGTGCAACTTCCGTATGTATAATGTGCTTTACACACACAACATGAACTATACTCACGTTTAAATTCGATTGCTAAAGCGATGCATTGTCTGGAGTTCAAAATACTAACTATGTGGATCAATTGTGTCGAATAATAACATAGACATGCTCAAATTCGATAGAATCTAGATGTCTGATGTATCAATGACCGCTCCTTGCGCGAATTGCAAATATCATGATCCCATCCTAATATTTGGATACAATTTATATCTTTAATCAATGTGTAGAGCAGTCTTTTACGTGTAGTTTCACTCTCCATCGGTGGTCTCTCACACATGTTAAAACACTCTCTCCCGAGGTGTATTTCTCGCACACATGCTCTAGATATAACCCTCCCTCCCTCTCGTAACCATTTACAACTGTTTTCACTAACCTTTATCACAAGCACTCTTCCTCTCGCAAACATACACACGCACAATCCTCATCGACCATTTCTATATACATGGACCTGCCTACGTGTCTCATTTACGCACATTATCTTTACGTCTGTCTCTCACGCATTGTCTCACACCTCTCTTCCTAATCGATTTAGTATGATTCTAGCAGAGCATTCTGTAGGATGCCCCTTAAAGTTAGGTTGGATGAATAGTAATATCGAGATAAAGGGGTTACCTTAGTCCGAGAACGTAGGGTTACAAATCCTAGACGGCTTTGTCAGTGGACACCGAGTCCTTCACAATTCTGCTATCTTTGTCTTGTACGACTAGTCATCCATGGGTCTTCCTAAATGTGTCATGGGCCGACAAATGTGGCACAGGGCGGAACCGAATGAAGGGCCTCACCTCGACCCACCGGACCTCACGCGGTGACACACCCTCTGGCCCCACGTCTCATTATCTTCTCACACCCACACATACCAACACAAACACCACACACACAGAAAATTTCTCTTGGTGCCTCTATTCCCTCCCCCTTGCATATACACACTCAAGGGAATGGAATCTCTTGTCGTGACGTCATATTCGTCCTTCTCTCTCTAGGCCACTCTCATTTCTCGTGCTACCTCTCCCACGCCCGTCGGCCCTCTATCCATGCCTCTCTCGAATACGTAATACACACACATACCTCTCTAGGCCCCGCCAAATGCATCAACTACACATTCACACATGTTACATCACGTACCGCATTGATCTAAAGAGCCCTCTCTTCACTTTTATTTCGCATACAACATTCCTTTTGAATAAAGTGTGGCCAAAAAATTATTTTAGAGTTTCTACATATATACAACATTACAAAGTGATATGGAGGAGTACGAACACTAATTTGCATTGCATGGTGCCCACAATGATATTTATTACGCACTATGAATTTGCATATTTTTATATTATATACAAAGTTAGTAATAATAAATAGAAACATAGAGCATCTCTCTCTCCATCGCATACACCCCCCTGTACGCCCCTTTCACGTATGCACACTAAACTATCTCCGTGTCCTCTAAAAGTAAGCCCCGTAAAATCCACGTGTGTTTCATCTTTCTCTTGCGATATATGCAATGACGATCATTGTATTTGAAGCTAAAGCACGATACATACATTGGACTTCATAATCCACTCATTACGGTCACCGTTTATGTTTAGTGGTTATTATAAAGTCAAGGGCTCACCGTACAACTCTGTATTTGCTCATGACATGACTAGTTGACCAGTTAAACGCACCACATTATCTCACTACCATCGTGCCCACCTGTCGACTTGTATCTACTCTACATCTACACTCTTATAAAATACATTAAATACACTCTTATAAAAAACAGAGTTGGTGATGATGGTGTGCCTGCCATCTTGCAATATAGGCCGTCCGATTTATATGTGACGGATAGGAAAGAAACTATGGCAATTTTGCAAAAAGGTACCCACACACCTCTCCACATTTGCAAATAAGGCCTTCCCTCGTTCATCCTTTTCTCTCACAAGATAAACAAGTCATACAAATGCATCTTGATGTTACGTGCAACGCACGGGCATCTTGCTAGTAAGAATGAAAACAAACGACAAAAAAATATTTTGATGGTGGTTCGAAGTCATGACCGCGGGCACAGCGGACAAGGTGGCCTTGTATTGGTATGCTTAGCCGTCTGTTTTAACACACAGGAGCTGGTGTGGTGATTATACACACACCCACGCATGCACACAAACTGCATCCACGCAACACTCACACAAACACATGCACCCACACACGCACGCAACATTCACACGTACACACGCAGCCACGCATGCACGCAACACTCACACGCACACACGCATGCATGCATGCACACACCAGACACCGCATTTACCAACACACACTCTCACGCCAAATGCTCAACCTACACGCATGCGCACACATCAGCCCCCGATGCATACATACACAACCAGGTGATTCCCGCGCACGGGTTGGAGCCTTGTCGCGCCTGCGTAAATTTGTGTTTATCTAACCTTTTCCCTAATCGAACTGACAGGTGGGACCCACAAGGAACATGGTCAATTTAACTAGTCAACATCACGCCACGTAGACTATTTAGCCGGTCAACAGAGTGCAATCCGATGCTGAACTCTGAGAAAGTGACCGGATAATCACCGCAAATGTATATAGTGACCGTAATCAGCTTATTGTGAAGTTCGGTGACCGTATTACGCTTTTTCTCTCTGTAGGCCCTCCAAAACTACATCTCTACACGTTCTCGCATGTTACATCTAACAACTATGCAATACCGCACTACTACTACACTCTAACACAATAAATCATATGTGTTTTTAGTTTTACTAGATATCATATTGTTACTTATAATTATTCAGTTTGCATACATTAAAATTGCCTTTGAAATGTATGGCCAGTTGTCGGCATTCTGGGAACGGGGGTACCCAGACTTGCCTGCCCGCGGCCTGCGGCGTGGCTCAAGGGTGGCCCAAAGACGGCCTGCCTTCATCAAGACAAGCTGAAGACCTCGCGAGGGGCCAAGCCTCATGGGCAGACGACGAGGAGCTTCTCGAGCACGGCCTCGTCAGTTGGCTCGCGAGGAGGCGGAGAGATCAAGGCGGGTACCTCATGAGGTGCCCACGACGCAAGCCATGACGACCAAGGGCGCCAGCGGGCGCCAAAGCGGTGCCAGCCCGCTGCAAAGTGTCCTCCTTTCCTCTTTGGTGCAAAGGAGCAAGCGATGCAAGAGTATCAAGCAAAGGCATCCGCTTTCGGTGCAATAAGACCAAGACCATCGCAACGGCAGGAAGGAAGTCATCGTGGAGCTCAAGCCGGCGTCACCACCAGAGCCATTGACAGGCGAGGACCAACTTTAGTCAGGATAAGTGTACTAGATGTTCCCCTTCAAAATGGCCAATTGTTGGCGCCCTTCCCGCTCAATATTTGGGAAGATGCCCAGGGCCTTTGCCTATAAATAGGACTAGCCACCCACAGGGTAGAGGCAGCTTGATCCGGCATCAATAAATCAATCAACAGAGAGAGAGAGCGACTGAACTCCCCCTAGTAGTTCAGCGCACCAGCCAAGAACAGACCCTCGCGAGGCTGTTCTTCCTTGTATTGTTCATCACCAGCCCAAGAGGCAATCCACCACACCACAAACTAGAGTAGGGTATTGCACCACAATGGTGGCCCGAACTAGTATAAACCCTGTGTCTCTTGTGTTGTTCCTTTCATAGTTTAGATCCTAGCGAGGCGGCGAGGTGCAGGTAGGTAGAGGGCGAGATCTCCGCGCGCACCCCCAGTGTTCAAACTAGAGGGTCCGATGTAACCCAACCGACATTTGGCGTATTGTAGGGTGCGCCAGAATTGCCTTCCGCCGCCCTATTCTTCGCCGACCACCGATCCATGTTCGACGCCAGCCGGCCGCTGAAGCGCCGAGCCGCTCGCTTCGCGTCGCCAGACGGCCCCGCCGGCGGCCGCCGCCGCTTCCGTCGCTTTTGCCGTCAACGCCGCCACCGCCCGGCGGGAACGAGCAGAAGCATCGCCCCAAAGATCCGTCCGTGAGGCGAGACGGCCGCACCGCCACTCCTTCACTCGCCCCAGCTGGTTTCACCCAGCGCTCCGCGCTACCATGGAGGCTCGAGCTGCGCCATCGCGCAAACGAGCCCTACGCTACTTCGCCGACGACGTTTATGAAGAGTGGCTCGACTGCGTCGCCGAGCTCGTCCGCTGCGGGGGCTCCTCAAGCCGCCCTTCTCGCTGCAGATCGCGCCCGCCCGCTGGGCGATGAAGCTCAGGGCGCCAGCCGCCTCCCCCTCAAGAAGGCGCCCGCCCCAAGCGCGCGGCCCTGGCGAACCAGTCCGTCTGGCGCCAGCAAGCAGCAAGAGCAGAGCTGCCAAGAGGTCCTCGCCCCAAGAAGCTGCCCAAGTGCTCTCTGCACCGGCTCGTCACGACCACGCTCCTGCTAACGCACGCCAAGACCCCACGCTGCTCCCAGCCACAGCGCATGGGGACCCGCAAGACCAGGCTCTTCGTCACCAAGGGCCTCCTGTACCACAAAGCAGTTGTCGCGCTTTCACCGCCGAAGGCGCAGCGTCGCGTGGCCCGGCAAGTTCAAGCCAGACCTGCCTCCTCGCTATGATGGCACGACCGACCCTGCGGAGTTCCTCTAGCTCTACGAGCTGGGCATCGAAGCCGCCAATGGGGACGAGAAGGTCATGGCGAACTGGTTTCCCATGGCACTCAAGGACGGAGCCCGCACCTGGCTCCTGAACCTGGCCCCTGGGACAAGATGCGCACCCGCTTCATTGCCAACTTCCAAGGTACTCGTGACCGGCCTCCTGCAGTGCGCGACATGTGCCGCATCAAGCAGCAGCCAGGGGAGACCCTGCAGAAGTACATCCGGCGCTTCAACAACGCACGGCTCAAGATTCCCAAGGTGACTGAGGAGGCCATCATCTCTGCCTTCTCCGATGGTGTGCATGACGTCAAGATGAAGGAGGAGCTGTCGATGCATGAAGATCTGTGCACTTCCTTGGAGCTGTTCAACTTGGCGACCAAGTGCGCCAGGGCTGAGGAAGGGCGCCTTTCCCTCCTCGAGCTGCCAGCCGCAGACACAGAAGAGAAGAAATCCAAGGCCAAGGACGTGAAGCGCAAGGGGCTGCCGTGCTCATGCGTAACCTCGACACCAAGCGGGCGTAGATCATCCCGAGTCTTCCAAGGTCAGCCGGTACTGTGTGTACCACGACCTCCACACCCACAACACCAACGAATTTCAAGAGCTCCGAGCCGTGCGAGAAGGGAGGATCGGCCGACGCCCCGACCACAACGATCGAGGCTACGGCCGAGGAGGAGGAAGGAACGCAGGACGCTGGGAAGACCGTGGCCCTCGCCAAGGGTGGCGCGACCGACCTCGCGAGGATTGCTGGCAGGATCAGCCTCACGAGGGAGACTGGAGGGATCAGCCTCGCGAGGATCGCCCGCAAGGAAACGGAGGCCTCCCTCCTCTGCCACCACAGCCAAGGAGAAACAAGGACTGTCATCAGGACGAGGGGGTTGGGGGCTTCCAGGAGCCGCGCACGATCGCTTGCATCCAGGGCGGAGATCAAGCCCCAGCCTCTCAACGCATCTTCAAGCAGTTCCCCGCGGCGAATGTAGTCCTCCCCAAGCTCGGCCACGCCCCTCTCGGTGGTCAGCGCGCGCCATCACGCTCAGCTCAGCGGATCAGCTCAAGTCTTGCGCCACAGCCGGAGTCCTCCCGATGCTTTGTTCCCCAATCATCGCAGAACGCAAGTCACTAGGACCCTCATCGACGGCGGAGCAGGGCTCAACGCCCCGTCCAGAGACATTCAACAATCTCCAAGTGCCTTACAATCAGCTTCAGCCAACCAAGCCTTTCTCCGGAGTCACCGATGGCTCCACGGTTCCGATTGGGCAGGTCCGCCTCCCTGTCACCTTCGGGGCATGCGACAACTACCGCACCGAGCTCATCGACTTCGATGTCGCCCACATTCTCCTGCCATACAATGCCATCCTCGGGTACCCAGCTCTGGCCAAGTTCATGGCCATGACTCACCACGGCTACAATGTCCTCAAGATGTCAGGAAGCGGCGGAGTCATCACGGTGCCTTGTGAAGAGAGAGACGCAGTTTGCTCCCTGGAGCGAGCCTTTCAAGCCGCATCACTTGAAAACCCAGATCGCAGGAGCGTGAGGCTCCCTGAGACCGCTCCCAAGAAGAAGAAGACATCGCCAGCCCGACCCTCAGGAGGCAGGCCCTCGTGGTTCAAGGCCGCCAGCTCGGGGCACCACCTTCAGTCAGATAGGAAGGCGCGCCTGTGCCCTCCTCAAGCAAGGCTCGGGGCTCTCTCCGAGGGCCACCGACCTTGCTAAGGTCACGAGGAGGCGCTTGGGCACCACTTGAGGCGTGTTTCAAAGCACGCTTCCCTTAGGAAGGAGCAAGGCAAGGAGGGCCAAACCTCGGGAGTTCGCGGTCCGATCACGCAGGAGTTGCAGGAGTTAAGAGTCATGAGTGGCAGCTGCCGCCACTCCGCCAGAGCTCCACATCCAGCGAGGATGGTGGGCTGCGCGCTCATCGACATCCTGTGGCTCAACCGAGCCGCCTCTAGGAGCGCTTCCAGCCTCGTGCGCTGGGCGCCAAGGCCCACCCCACGCCTACATTCGCATGCCCCGCTGCTCGCCGAACGCTGCCGCCACGCACTAGCGCCTCATGAGGAGCATCCCGAGGCTCAAGAGGCTAGGCGTTCTGCAGTCCCGGGCGGAGATGGAGATGGTCCACGAGGAGCCACTAGCGCCTCGAGCCTCCCGAGGCTCCACGGGCACGGGGCTCGTGAAGATTGGCTCCCGCAGCCCACGGCGCCCGCTACTTCAACATCCCTTCGCCCTCAACGCTATCGTGACATCCTTCAAGTTTCATTTCCAGCCGGGCGCCTGTGGCTGCATTATTCCCAGTCCGCGTGGGTCCGCCCCCGCCGCTGCAGGTATCCCTTTTACTTCATGTTCCTAGCTTACTTTGTTGGGGCGCCTCGGCTGCATCATCCCCAGTGTTGCTCGGCTGCACCCAGCCGCATGTACCCTCTTGCGCTTATTTCGGTCATGCTCAACCCATCATGATTGTTATTTGATGCCAATCTACGGCACCCTTCTTCCTTCATGTCGGCCGCTTGCACGCTAAAGGGGGGTACCGAGCATCGCGACTCAGGGGCTCCTATCGCTCTCCAGCCCTCACCCTCACCGCCTTGTCCACGCATCGCGACCGCATACCAGCGACGCCCGAGACCAGCTCGAGGGCCGGACCCGAGGACATAGAGCGCCGCATCTAACCAAATCTGCAGGAACACATCACAAGTTAAGGCCCAAAGCCGGGCGCAACCCGCTTTGAGGTAGGGCCCGTGAGTCCCGCTACTGCTCACGGGTGCCCAGATACACCTTGTCGTGCCCTACCGCGCCAGCCACGTGTCGTATGGGCTGTACAAGCCCCGGGGATCCTCCCGGAGGGGAGCCCTCCCACGCACTGGGAAGCACCAGTTCGCTCCCTGGCTGACGACACGCCAAGGAGCGGCTATGCCCGTACACATACGGAAGTGCTATGCTCGCTACTGGTGATAAACAATCGAGGGTGGCCCCGGCCGCATCAACCTCAGGGAGCCCAGAGCTCAGTGTCTGGCCTCATCGCAACGCCTCCCCTCGGGAGTGTCGCGCGAGGGGGCTGGGCACGGGGGCTACGCCTGGGTCACGCCCAGACGCATGCCACCCAGCCAGGCCCCTCGGGCCTCGTTCGTCGCACGTCTCTCCCCGAGCGGAGCCAAGGTATGAAGGCCGTTTGAGCGTCAAGGGGGACTCCTGAGCATCGCGACTCAGGAGCCTAACTGGTCACGTAGCCCCTCACTCCTTAGTTCCGAAAGGCTAACGGCGGTTGAGGTATGCGCGGGGTCGGGCTCTGCAGACGTACAATGGTAGATTCACCCACACATCTCACCTCCCTACTTGCTGTTCGTGCGCCAAGGGGGACTCCTGTGCATCACGACTCTGGAGCCTAACTTGTCACGTAGCCCCTCACTCCTTGGTCCCGTCCTGGTTTCCGGTCGGGGCTAACGCGGCCGAGAGGAGCATCTGTGGGGCGGGCTCTACCGGCATAGAACATAACCAAGTAGGAAGGAAAAGCGCAAATATCAAGGAATTCAAAAGCAAATATTACAGTACATAACTGTTATCGCAACACCAAACACAAGTTTAAACGCCTCCCCGAGGCATGATGCATGTTGCAGGAGCTGAAAGCAGAACAGGAGCCACGACGGAGTCACTTGTTGGCGGCGGAGCTGCGCGAAGCAGGTTCACCTCGTGAAGCCCTAGGACCGGCAGCGCCGCTTCGCTTGGTGCAAGGCCCGGAACTTCGACAATGAGTTTCCACTCGATCCTTCACGGCCTCAAAGAAGCGCAGCGGCAAGCTCGCCGCCGCTGGCTCCAGCAGGCTGTCGAGGTCGACGCCGGGATCGTGAAGGTAGACGGGTAAGGACCCGCCAGCGCTCGAAAGACAAGACACGCGCCCGCCTCACCAGAGGGCCAAGGCCAAGGGTGACATCTTCAAGAGCGCGGATCAGAAGGGAAGCAGCTTGGCGGGCCGCCCTCGGTGCCGCCAGCGGTTTTTCCAGCCGCCGTCGTAAGCTGCCCTCAAGAAGGTGCGAGCCTTCACCTCCATCTCCGTGAAGGCCTCGCGTCCTCGGCAAGAACCCACGCCTTGCCGTCCAGCTCGACCTTCTTCGCCCAACTCCTGCTCCAGCGCACCCAGCGGTCACGGCGCTGTTGCTTGGCGTCCCGTCCTGACGGCCGCCGCGAGCTTTCATGTCTTCCTCCTTCTTGGCGAATCGCGGGCCTCCTTGAAAGCTGATCCCGCAGGCCCCGCAGCTCGCTTCTCCAAAGGCCTTGCAGCGACCTCGACATCGGCTACCTCCCCAAGGCGGCGTCGCGAGCAGCCTTCGCCCCAGGACGGCCTGCTTCTCCTCGCAGCAGCCGTGGCTCGAACCAGTGCCGCTCGAATCGAAGCATCAGAGCGAATCCATCCAGAGGCTAGCTCTAAGCGCCCGGCCACCAAGCGAGGGTCGGCGCCCAGAAGATCTTGCCGCAGCCGGTCCCATTCAGCAGAAGCACGATCCAGGATGGTGGGAGGCGTCGGAGAGACAGCAGTTGGTGGAGTAGGAGGAGAGGACGGCAGCGTAACCACAGTATCCTGAGGCGGAACCTGCAGCGCCCCAACAGCTATGGCGGTGGCATCAGGCAAGGACACCTCAGGAGTCGCTTGGGCAATGGGGGCTGAGCTCGCCCCAGCCAGCTCCAACAGGCCTCGCGAGGATGACCGGGCAGGAGAGGCCCGTGTCTTGCGCCGCTTTCCTTTCATGGGCAAAGGCGCTGCCCTGCACGGAGCCTCAGGAGCTCCCTTCAACTTCTTCGCCGCAGGCGCCAGCCTAGCCAAGAGATACAGATATCAAGCCTCAGCGATAAAGCAAGGAATAAAACAAGAACCAAGCACTTACTGGTCATCGCTCGCGAGCTCGAGCAACCTCCGGCCATACTTAAAGCCCGAGAGCCGGCTGCAGGGATCAGCTTCAAGAGGCCCGGAGCAGGAGGCACGCTCATGGGATCGCCGGAGCCGGGCAGACCAGCTGGGACCAGCCCAGTCCTGCCCTTCTTCGATCGTGGCAAGTTTCGCCGTCCCCGCTTGCCGCCATCCTCGCCGCCATCGCCGACAAGAGGCGGAGAGCGCGACCTGCGCCGGGAGGGGCGCTCGACTCCCATCGGTCGCCTCGAGTCAGCCCGGCTTTTCGCTCCTCTTCTTCCTCCTCTTCGCTGGAGTCGCCGGAGGACACGTTCACCGTCGCCAGGGCCGCCGGGTCCTCGGGATCCTCCGCGGGCACGGGTCCGTCCCCATTGAAGACGGACATGGATTCCACCGCCTGCTCCCAATCATCTCGAAGGAACAGGGCACAGAGCGCCCAGCCTCGCCACGCCTCCCCGACCAAAGATTTGAGGACCGCGGCCAGATCTTCGTCGCCAAGACTGCGGGGCTCGGGCGGGGCCTCCACAGCGAAAGCGGGTACTGACGAAGCGGGGCCACCTGATGCTCCAGGAACTCCCTTAGGAGCGACGCACCAGTCAGCTTCGCCGTCGCCATGTTGCTCGGCCGCAGATCCACGTCCGTCTTCTCCAGCACCGGCTTCGTGCGGGGATCAACGAGTTCCACGCGACACCAATCATCGGAGCTCACGGGATGCTCCATGGGCAGACTCAGCGGAGGGTGGATGCGCCTAGCATCTACCATGACCCACTTGCTCCTGAAGCCCTCAATCCTCTTCCCGGGCTTCGAGATGGCGTTGGAGCTGCCGTACGCGACAAAGCTCGCGCACGCGGAGATGGGACCGCGAGAGGTCCGAAGGGAGAAGTAGTGGCGCAGCAAGGCCACTGAGGGCTGCACCCCGACGTGAGCCTCACACTAGTAAGTGAAGATCGCCAGAAGAACAACATAGTTGGGGTGGAGGTGCAGAGCTTGCAGTTTGTAGTGGCGGAGGACAGAGAAGAAGAACTCAGAAAAGGGAGGTACCAGACCAGCAACAATGGCACTCACGAAGAGCGGATAGAAGGTGCTTCCTTGGCCCTCGGAAAGGGCAGAGCCAGCCTTGAACACCTCTGCCCCGTCGATGCCTTGCACCGCCACCATCCAGCGGAACCGGGCGAGGCCCTCCTCCGACACATTCGGCGAGTCCAAGGCGGCTCAGTACCAAGCTCCGGTCGGGGTCTGGCGAGGCGCCATGTCTTGCTAGGGCACGCGGTTGAAGTAGATCTAGAGACTTCAGAGGCAGGAAGGAAAGGCGCAAGAAAGGGGATCTGAGCAATGACCGGAGGAAGCAAAGCCTAGACAGACGCCGCTCTTTTGTTGATTCGCGCAGTTGCCAAGGCGCCCACGTCCAACCAACCGCCACGCGGCGCCCAAGGCTGCAGTTGTTAGGGCTCAAGCGCGCGCCAGACTTTCCCCTTCGCTTCTCTCAGCTAAGTCCGGCACGCTTTGGGCCCAGGGGCTATGTCGGCGCTTCGGGAACGGGGTACCTGCACTGTTTCGCTCGCAGCTGCGGCATGGCTCAAGGGGTGGCCCAGCACGGCACGTCTTCATCAGCACAAGCCCAAGACCCTCACGAGGGGCCATGCCTCGTGGGGCGGACGATAGGGATCTTCCTAAGGCACGGCCTCGTCAGGCTGGCTCACGAGGAGGCGGAGAGATCAAGGCGTGGTACCTCACGAGGTGCCCATGACGCAAGCCATGACGACCAAGGGCGCCAGGCGGGTGCCAGCCCGCGCAGTGTCCTCTTTCCTCTTTGGTGCAAAGGGAGCAAGCGCAGGCAAGAGTATCAAGAAAAGGCATCCCTTTCGGTGCAATAAGACCAAGACCGTCGCAACGGCAGGAAGGAAGTCATCGTGGAGCCCAAGCCGGCGTCACCACCAGAACCTTTGACAGGCGAGGACCAACTTTAGTCAGGATAAGTGTACTAGATGTTCCCCTTCAAAATGGCCAATTGTTGGCGCCCTTCCCGCTCAATATTTGTTAAGAGGCCCAGGGCCATTGCCTATAAATAGGACTAGCCACCCACAGGGTAGAGGCAACTTGATCCGGCATCAAGAAATCAATCAACAGAGAGAGAGAGCGACTGAACTCCCCCTAGTAGTTCAGCGCACCAGCCAAGAACAGACCCTCGCGAGGTTGGTCTTCCTTTTATTGTTCATCACCAGCCCAATAGGCAATCCACCACACCACAAACTAGAGTAGGGTATTCCACCACAATGGTGGCCCGAACTAGTATAAACCCTTTGTCTCTTGTGTTGTTCCTTTCATAGTTTAGATCCTAGCGAGGCGGCGAGGTGCAGGTAGGTAGAGGGCAAGATCTCCGCACGCATCCCAGTGTTCGAACCTAGAGGGTCTGCCAGAACCCGAAATCCGACACCAGTATCATCTACCGCGCGGGAAAAATCCCACCCTTTCCTGTTTAATCGGGTTTGTATCGATGGATCATGCGAAACAGCAAAACTATAGTACTATATAGTACAAGTGACAGTTCACCGGGCCGTCAGGTCGCCTACTCCTCCGTCAGAAGAGTGGAGCGCCGCTTATAAATCTTTTAATCCCTTTCACGACATGTGGGACATCAAGCTACCGGGTCCACGTACATACCGAATACAAGCAGAGCAGCCGGGTGAAGCACCTACCATGGCGCCGGGCGAGTAATGAGCAATGAGGCGTCATATCACAAAGCTGCACCTTTCCCGCAGCTTAAGTTGGAGGGACGAAGTAATAATGCTAAAAAGAAGTTGGAGGGACGAAGCAACCATCATTTCACTCGCTGCTGAATCCGCTTCTCCTCATCTTCTTCAACTTAACCACGTGTTGCTTCTACCGTTGTTCGCCTCATGGGACGCAGATCGGCTTGGTAAAGCATCGACATGTGGGACCGCATGTTAGCAAACCGACATCCGCGCGGCAAAATCACCTCATTTTTACTAATCTTGATTCTATAATTTTTTAGATCAATATAATTGAGATTTGTATAGATAGCACACAGGAGCAAAACCAAGTGGTACGGTTAAGGGCATCCACAATGTGTAGCCAAATGTGAAAATAGCTTTTGGCATCGTGGGAACCATTGTGGACGGTGTTGCCAAAGCCCAAAAGATGGAACCGAAGCTCCCTGATTGATTGATTGATTGAATGAATAGAAAAATGCAACATCTCTCCTCTTTCTCCCATGCTTGGACGCATGTAGTATAGTATAGAGCACAGAGTCTACCCCCCTTTCCCTTCTATCACAAATCACAAAGCAGTGAGGCATCAAATCACAAAGCACGGACGAAGCAACCATCATTTCACTCTTCACGACTCCGCTTCTCCATCGCCTTCTTCGAGAACCATTCACCGCACTAGTACTCCTAGTAGTAGTACTAGTAAAGGACTTCCTGGTTGCAAATAAGGCGGTTGTCTCGCTTGCGGCGGCACTTGCGTAACGACTTACCGTGATCTCCTCAATGGTGTTCTCCGCCGAACTCACTTCGCCAAACCACAAAAAATCGCCGACGCCACCGCAATGGGGAAGGAAGTCAACTATAGTTACTACCTCCATTTTTTTGTACACAAGGCCAGTATTATCAAAATTACAATTTGCAAAGGGCCACTAACACTAATCAAGGCAAAATTGATGGGGTTAGCAACCAAGGACATTAATTTCCCCGCATGCATGCGAAGTGAGAAGGTTAGTTTGCATGGTGCTGCATTAATCAAGCCGGCGAGGAGTGAGATGGTTAGCTCTTTGGTCTTTCAAAAAATACGATTAATTGACACGTGAAATGAGGATTTGTATCGATTAAATCCTGCCAAGGAAAACCCCGCATTTCTTTTTTAACACTAGTACTCCTAGTACATACGCATTTATCCTGTTTGGGTCTAGGCCTTGCATTGCGTAAACTTCGCCACACATTTTTGCCAAGCTTGCCTAAAGTTTTCAAAATGAGAAGGGGGTACACTTAAGACGGTTGTCGCGCGGTCGCACCGCACCTCACACGGTCGCTTCCTGCACGCCATGGTCACACCGCACCCTCACATAGTCGATCCTGCACGCGCAAACCCAACCAAGGAACGACTCATCGGCATTATGTCAGTCGCATGTGAACAAACCAAACTCAGCCATCCTATCGCTGACACATAATTTTCGTTCATAGGCCCTGTTTGGATCCCTAAGTTAGAGTTAGTTTTAATTAGTTGGGGCTCAAATAACCCAAAAGTATCCAAACATGATGGGTTAGTTTGGGTTAGTTGGATCTAACCCACCCCAAAAAACTAGCCCACACTAGAGGAGCTTATTTGGGTTAGTTCTCCTGGACCCACTAGAAAAAATAGTCAAAAAAGGTTACCCCTCCCATCCAAACATGGTCCAAAGTAGTCAAATGATTGAGAAAGAATATTTATTGTCAATCTAACCCTACCATCCAAACAGCTCTTTGGTTAGAGTTAGTTCAGGGTTATTTAAAGTTAGAATCTAACTCTAACCTCTAACTGAGTTAGAGTATCCAAACAGGGCCATAGAGTATGTTTATCCAACCGCATGTTGGGGAGTATCTGAAAGGTCCGTGCGGTGGTCTGTTGGGGAAGAAGAAGAGGTGAGGAAGAAGGAAAGAAGGGTTAGGAGACATAGGATATTCATCCAACCGCCTGAAATGGTAGACTGACCCAAGTCAGGCGACTTGCATAACAAATATAGTACATTATGTTTTTACACAGCAAAAGATCCATAAAAACAACAACATAAAGAAAACCATCATCGCCATGAAAGAGACGGCCTCGCTGTTTTTGGCTGCCGCACGAACCAGCCGCCGCTGCCGACGTGTGTCTCCGCAAGACTGTGGTTGTCCTCGGCCTCTAGCTACTCGCTCAAGCGGAGTGTGCGGGCGCCTGCACGGACGAAAGCACAGCCCGGTTCAAGTCGAGGACGCCCGTTCCGCTGCGCAGGAGGGCCTCGATGGCAGCGGCATCCGCTGCCAGCGCCGAAGTCGAGCCTCCGCCGCCTGGTTCAAGTCCAGACGCCCGGTTCCACCTGCAGGAGGGCGCTGATGAGAGCGGCATCCGCGCTTCTGCGCCGAGTCGAGCCTCGCCGCCCGGTTCATGTCCAGACGCCCGGTTCCGCTGCAGAGGGCCTCGATGGCAGCGGCATCCGCGCTCCGCCTCAAGTTGAGCCTCCGCCGCCCGGTTCACATCCACGAATCTGGTTCCGCCTGAAGGAGAGCCTCGATGGTAGCGGCATGCGCGCCCTCCCGAGTTGAGCCTCTCCTCCGGTCCTCCTTAGTATTGCCATGTTGAACCGCTGGTCCGCCAGCACCATGGGGGACTTCGGACGCCGCACGAAGTCAAGTCCAACGCCTCATACCCATCGGGGCCTTCGCGTCGCGACCTCCGCAGGGAACATTGATTGGCTTCTCCTCCTCGTAGCTTGGCTCCAGAACTGGGATTGGCCCGCTGCAAAGCGAGCTTGGGAACGGAGGTCTGTGGCGCCGACCGCCGCCGCGATTTCTGCGCAGCGCTCTGGCGTCATCATCTTGTAGTAAGTGATCTTGCGGCGCACCATGGCTTTCCGGTGAACTAGGGACGCTTGATGCGGGCTAGGGATCGAAAGGTGGCGGAATGGGATGGAGATTTGGTGTGGTTTTAGGGCGGTGGCTGGCGAGGCCGAGCAAAGGAAGGTTCCGTGTGAATAGTGGTTCGTGACGACCGTCAATCGGTTTTGGTTGTACATCGCTCTTGTCGCTTCAAGCGTTGCAGCCCGGCATGCTGGACCTCCACGCCGCCACCGAATGGAACACGCTTGGTCTTGCGTTTTCGCCGCCAGTGGGACTCCAATTGAGAGAGAACCAACGTCCGTCCCCCTCCCCCGCCCACGTCATTTATTATACCACCACTCCCTCCGTTTTATGCCGAGTAAATAAAAACAGAGGGAGTATACTACGGGTGAGGATCCCCTGACGTGGCCGAACCCATTGAGTAACTGACATACGGAGCCTAGCAAGCATGGGGTCCGCCAGTAAGTGACCGAAAGGGAGGGTAAGGCAGGGATACCTACGTCAGAGGATCCACTTCCACTATACTAATTTGACCAAATGTTAGAGTAATCATATATGACATGCAACTTACACAAATGGTAGAGTAATTATATATGACATGCAACTTACAGAAAGCATACAGTGTCTAATGCGTTTTTCGAGGCTAACTTTGACCAAATGTTAGAGTAATAATATATGACACGCAACTTACACAAAGCATACGGTCAATTTTGTATGTGAAAGGAGTTTCCAATGATATAATTTTCACATTATACATCTCATGTACTATTAATCTTGTCAATAGTCAAATTGGAAACCATCTCGAGTACAAATCTAGGAGTACGTACGAATCTAACAACATTGATTGGGCGTTGTTGAATGTTCATACCTTTTTTATCATAGTAGAGATACTTTGACCACACATAAAACTTATATGTAAAGTAGAAAGGATAGGAGGGAGTATATTGTACGCTCAAAACGAAACGTAACATTGAATACCCTTCATATATGATTTATGGATGCTATGATCACCGGTTCAAAATTTTGAATCCGCCTTTAGGTATCACGTGTTCTCACTGCTCCCTCTCGATTTCATCTCGGGTCCGAGATCTATTGAAAGAGGACTAGGTGGGTACATGCGAATGATACTCGACGGAATGTTCAAATGAGGCATGCGGAGGATGGACTCGATCGAGGGTGACATCGATAGAGAAGAGGGTTGGAGAGGAATGAGAAATAAGCAAACGCCACATGATTACACTTGAACGGCTCAAATAAACAATAAGTTGTCTCGCATGGCCTATATAGTGATAGGCCCAATGCGCAACGCGGAGCATCGACGCCTAATATGGCCGGAAAACAGGAAATCGACATGGGGGCACACCTGCCGGGACGACGAAGCGCAGACTAGTCCAATGGAGGGGCTGGCCCACGACCTCCTCGCCACCGACAACCGCTCATGTGGGTCGTTGGGACCAACAACAGGCGCAGCCCAGCTCCGCCTCGACACGGCGATCAGCAGGTGAGCTTACACACTCATATCGCCGCTGACACGGTCGGTTTCAGGTGCCGAGGGTGGCGTTAGTGTTGTTGCACGACCAACGGTATGTTTGGTTTGTGCCCAAGGTTGCCCCATCAAAGTATTGGGTAGCCAAAATTTTGGTTGAGGTATTGGTTGCCCATGATTTGGCCGACATTGGCAAGAAAAATGAACTAGAGTTGGCTAGAGTTCATTGGCAAGCCAAAGAAATGGCAACCATCCAAACAAAGACCAATCTTTGGGTCATGACCAAAATTTTGGTTGAGGTATTGGTTGCCCATGATTTGCCCGACATTGGCAAGAAAAATGAACTAGAGTTGGCTAGAGTTCATTGGCATGCCAAAGAAATGGCAACCATCCAAACAAAGACCAATCTTTGGGTCATGACCGAAATTTTGGTTGAGGTATTGGTTGCCCATTATTTGGCCGGCATTGGCAAGAAAAATGAACTAGAGTTGGCTAGAGTTCGTTGGCATGCCAAAAAAATGGCAACCATCCAAACAAATACCAATCTTTGGGTATGACCAAAATTTTGGTAAGGTGCACTTTGGCCACAATCCAAACACACCCCAACACCCGGCTCGTTGAGGATGCACGGGGTGCCGCGACGCGTTCGAGGAGTGGTGTAGCGCGGCCAACTGCATCCTCTGGACCTGAGACCATGCCGGGTCATCTTGCTTTTTCAATGACATGCGGGGATCGCATTTGAGCAAACGGCATCTCCAACGTTGCCACGACCGCAGCTGACTACCCTGGCACACCAAAGCCCTCGCCCTCGCGCCATCACGCTGCGCGCTCCAAGCCGGGCGCCAGCTGCCCGCATTCATGCCGCCCATTCGTATGTCGTCATTAAGAGGCTCGGTGCCCGAGGAACCAACTCCGCGACTTAATGACGCACCCGGACGCTATTCACCGAATGCGCTACTTAAAGCGGTAACGCCCATCTAACCTCCACACCATAGCGCATCATCCTCCTACCGCACCACATCCGCCATGACCGCAAGTGCGAACGCCTCGCGGAGAGCTTGTCTTTGGGGATGAAGCTCGAGGTCACCACCTCGCCAAGTCGCCTCATGACGCAATAGCGGCGTAGCCGACGCTGACGCCGACCGCACAAGCGGTGGCCACGCAGCGGCCGACGACGGAGCACCGCCACCACGCGGCCCTACTTGCCGTCGTCCAACGTCCGGCACCGCCGAGGTCGGAGGCTCCTCCGAGGATGAGTAGGGCATGGGAGGCGGCAGGGCATGATGTGCCAACTGGCCGGTCTGTATCTCGTGTTCTACTCTTCCTCGCCGGAGACCGCACCTTCACGGGTCTTGAACCCCGCCCCCGTACATAGAGATCGCAGATGGAGGACGTCGGTCGCCGCCGTAGAATAGGTTTAGGTCGGGTTTCTTTTATTTTTCTATCCTATAAAAGTTGGAAATGTAATGAAAATCTGCCGTGTTTGCATTAATCTCGGCCGGTGTATATGAACTTTCACAATAATAGACATATAGTGGGAGTACTAGCAAGATGCCCGTGCGTTGCATGGAAGATCAAGATCTTGTGGGAGAAAAGGATGAACGAGGGAAAGCATTATCTGCAAATGTGGAGAGGAGTGCGGGTAAATTGTCATAGTTTCCTTCTTATCCGTTAGATATAGATCGGACGGCCTATATTGCAGGATGACAGGCACACCATCATCACCAACTCTACTTTTTATTGAACCGAGACAAATCTAAAAAACCCAACTAAGCCAACCTCCCAGCATATCGCTGGAAAAGACCCGCCGCTACTGCTTTAGTCCAGATTACCGGATTACTAGTAGTATCGGTGGATCGCGCGAAGCAACAAATTTTTTTTGAGGGGGTGAAGCACCTACTAGTTTAAAAGGAAAAAAGGCGGTACACTCACAGCACTCTGTCATGGGTCGCATTGCACCCCACACACGCTCGTCCTGCACACGCTCACGAACGGAACGCGCTTCGCTTGCCTCTTCACGACATCGCGGCACTGCACTTGGAGTAACCGACCATGCGCCAAACTCCCCGCCCACCGCATGCAAAAATCCTCCCCCACCCCACACACACAAAAATTCCCCAACCGATTCAACCGCCTTCGCAAATATTCCCCAAACCCCTCCCACCCCCACCCCCGCCTCCACTCCATTCGCTCCGCCAAAGCCGCCCCCCGCCGCCGATACATCGCACCGCTGTTCGTCGAGGGACGACGGCGATCCTCTCGCCCCACAGAACGCCTCATAGACTGTCGCCCCAGCCGCGCCGCCACCTCCGCTATGTTCTTGTGGAGGCGACGGCGGTCAGCGCCGACACCATCGGGCGACGTTCAGGTGGAGACGACGCGTCAGCTTTCTCCCACGGCACGCGCATTCTAGACCGAGGCCCCGCTCATGTCGCTAGCGCTGAATGTTAGCCGATAGACGCCGTTAATCTCACCGCTTGTCAAGTAGTTTATCGTCAATATGCTCGCTTAAGAAGCTTCCTTGCCCTGTTCTACACTCAATCTGCTTAGCTGAGATGGCATGCCAAGGCCGATTAGTTGCTAAAATATCTTGCCATATATTTATTGTGACGTAGATTGCCATGGTCTAGTAGCCAATCTGTTAGGTGAAATAGCTCTACACCGTTTTATACTCGATCTTTGTTGCTATGATGGCCTTCGATAGTTCGATGGCTGTGTGCTCGGCCTCATTGACTGCTGAAACAGCCTGCCATAATTTAGCACTCAAATCTGTTTGCTGAATTAGCTTTACATATATTTCATTGCTTAGATCTGCTCGTCCAAATATCTTGTCATATCTTTAGACATCTACCTAGGTATTTTTTTCTAGACTTCATAAAAAAGCATATATGTTTTTCCTGTAATATCTAGGAGAAGAACTAATTTGTATGTCTAACAGATGGACAGGACTTGGATAACTTCTGCGTGAAGATTCTCCGCTGCATATGTCGAGGGGGTTGAAAACTTCATGAACTTTATCAGAGCTGAGTACGGTGGTCCGAAATTAGATGTGCTCTGCCCGTGTAGCAGTTGTATGAATTCAGTTACAGGACCCCAGTCAACTGTGCAAAATTATCTACACTTGTATGGATGTCGGTCACATATACTAGGTGGGTTCATCATGGTGAAGCTGTGAACGTCAATGTTATTGACTACGTGGAAGCAGCAGATCACCATCTTGATCTGCCTGATGCTCAGGTGGAAGAGGAGGAGGAGGTGGTGGTGGCGGACCCAGTGAGTTTGACCAACATTGAAACAATGCTACGAAATGCTCGTGCATTCCGTGAACTTTCACCGCAGAAGAAAAACGGTGGGCCCGCATGTTGGAACAATGCAACGCTGTCTGTCACCCCAGGAAATAAGTTGTCAAGATTTCAGCTATGGTCACCTTTCTTCGTGAAGACATCTGAGCGGATGACCAACAAATCATTTGATGCGATGTTGGCTGCTTTCCGCAAATCTTTCCCAGACAAGGCCCGAGCTGCCACACACCTACAAGAAATGAAGAATTTCCTTCGTGCGCTTGGAATTGGATATGATATGATCCACGTTTGTAAGAATAATTGTGTTCTGTTCCTAAGGATTATGCCAACTTAAGTGAATGCCCAAATGCAAATCATCAAAATGGAAAGATGGCGATGCTGTGAAGAGGATTCCTCATAATGTTCTCGAGACATTTTCCAATTACACCAAGATTGCAGAGGTTGTTTCATGATGTCAAACAAGAGAGGATGTACTGGGCATTCTAGGAACCAGAGTACAGAGATCAGAATGTAATGAGCCATCCATCTCATGGTAGTGAGTGGAAAAGCTTCAATGATAAACACAAAGAGTTTGTTGCTGACCGAGAAACATTAGACTTGACTTAGCTTCGATGGATTTAACCCATTTGGCCACCAGAGCGCCACATAGCATGTGGCCAAGCTTGTTATCCTCACAACATGCCTCCAAATGTCCGCACCAAAGAATCAAACTACATGATGGCCTTGCTCATCCCAGGTCCAAAAAGTCTTGGAAAGGATTTTGATTTGTTCATGGAGCCTCTTGTGGAGGAACTTCAACAGCTATGGAAGGGTGTTCTCACCGAGACCTATATAGCAGCCCACCAGCTGATTTCTTTCTCAGTGTGCTGTTGTAATTTGGTGCATCCATGATTATCCGCTTTGGGCACTATGTCGTATTAACGACACATGGTTACAATGCATGTGTTCACCGTGACAGAATCCGCCATAAACAATACATAGAAATATCTGTTACATTGATACCGCTGTTT
>JAHIAM010006645.1:0-40402 GCA_021605205.1 Aegilops longissima | reverse complement strand
ACAGTTCTCAGAACTCTACCTTGGTGACCCGTATGTCGATGAACACAAGAACATCTGCGCTCCAAACACCCGAGCAGGTCGACGATCGGATTATATGAACACATCAGGACTTTCAGCAGTTGGTTGGAAACACGTCTCGAGGTGACAGCACTGTTTGTGGTGAGCTGTACTTGTTGTCGAGGGACCATCTTCATGTAATGATTTGGAAAGGATACTGAGATAAATGGGAATACATTTTATACGATTGACCAAGATGAAAAGGGCACCAACAAAACAGCGGTGTCCGCTTTGATGCAGCAACCGGACGGGAAAGGACACATATTATGGTTACATAGTAGACATATGGGAACTTGACTACGGAGTAGATTTTAAGGTCCCTTTGTTTAAGTGCAAGTGGGTCAATCTTTCGAGGCGAGTGCAGGTAGACCCACATGCGGAATGACAACGATGGATCTGAAAAATCTTGGGTACACGACGAACCGTTCGTCCTAGCCAATGATGTGGCACAGAGTTATCTATGTGAAGGACATGTCTACCAGACGAGGAAAAGAAAAGATAAGGAAGCGAATACATCATACGATGAGCCAAAGCGCCACATAGTTCTTTTAGGAAAAGGGACATCACAGGGAGTGGAGGGCAAGACAGACATGTCGAAGAGTATGAAAAGTTTCATGAAATTCCCCCTTCAAAGTCAAGGCTGACCCAAGCATCTTGATAAGCGATGAAGATTATCCATGGTTAAGGCGCAATAAGCAAACGACACAAGCGAAGAAAAGTGAAGACTTTCTCCAACTATTATGATGATACCATGCCAACTTTGTAACAGCAGTATGATACCATTGTCCGTTTGTACATGCACATGCTATGCCAACTTTTTAGAGTTCATTTGAAAACTATGAATTTGAAAACCTACGCCAACGAAGGCGCTCATACCGGTTTATAAGCCCGTCCCTCTACGTCTTGTTGAGCTCACAAACTTGTGATTCACACAAATTTCAAAGAATTCAAATTTTATAAAACTAATGGCACAAACAGAAAGTTTATAATTGTTCTAAAACAAATGGCACTAACAAAAAGTTTATAATTTTGCTGACCTAAAAGCAAAAAGAATTAAAATATAAAGCAAAAACCAAAAGAAAATAAATAATGCAGAAAAAAACTTGAAATAAAAAAATAGCAACAATAAGTATTTTGTTGTAAGTAGAAACAAAATAAAATAAATAAAGCAACAAAGAAAACAAAAAAGTGTTTTCAAATTTTAAAACTAATGGCACTAACAGAAAGTTTATATTTTTTAAAACTAAAAGCACTTAAAGAAAGTTTATAACTTTGCTGACCTAAAACCAAAAAGAATTAAAAAATAAAGCGAAAACCAAAAGAAAATAAATAATGCAGAAAAAAACAAAAAACTTGAAAAATAAAACAAAAATAGCGACAATAAGTATTTTGTTGTAAGTAGAAACAAAATAAAATAAATAAAGCAACAAAGAAAACAAAAAAGTGTTTTCAAATTTTAAAACTAATGGCACTAACAGAAAGTTTATATTTTTCTAAAACTAAAAGCACTAACAGAAAGTTTATAGTTTTGCTGACCTAAAAGCAAAAAGAATTAAAAATAAAGCAAAAACCAAAAGAAAATAAATAATGCAGAAAACAAAACAAAAAACTTGAAAAAAAATTAAAAATAGCAACAATAAGTATTTTGTTGTAAGTAGAAACGAAATAAAATAAATAAAGCAACAAAAAAAAAAAAAGTGTTTTCAAATTTTAAAACTAATGGCACTAACAGGAAGTTTATAATTTTTCTAAAACTAAAAGCAAAAGAAATAAAAATAAAGCAAAAAAAGTGCCACCTCGGCCCCACGGCCGAATACGACTAGAAACACTATGGGCGAGATTCAGGCCCGCGAAGGCCCAAGAGGCCTGCACAGACTACGAGTTAGGCCAGCCTGCTTTAGAGAGGAGCTCGAGAGAAAGCCGCACCGCACCTTATAAACATGTGCGGCTCCCTCTCAACTAGCGAGGTGGGACTAAACTTTGGCGCGGCAGCAGAGGCCTTTGGTCGGTTGGTGGCACCAACCGGGACTAAAGTGCATTAGTCCCGGTTGGTGCCTAACGGACCAATGCCTTTAGTCCCGGTTGGTGCCACCAACCGACCAGCGCCGCTTCCGCTCTTTGGGCTCTTGAAAATTGGCCTTTGGTCGGTTCGTGCACCAACCGGACTAAAGGGGCATCGATCCGGTTTGTGCCTGAACGAACCAAAGGCTTTTCTATATAAGCAAACACTTAGTGTTTTTCTTAGATTTCATCGCCATTGCAGCCCGCAGACGCGACCTCCTCCACGCCGCCGAGCTGCCCGCCGCGCTCGCCGCTGCCCCGAGCCACGCCGCGCCGTCCGCCGCCTCGAGCCACGCCGTCACCGCGCGCCTCGCCACGCCCGACGTCGCCCGTGCCGTCGCCGCCGTCGTCTCGCTCGCCATCGTTACCGCCCGTTTGCGCGCCACCCAGCGCCGTGCTCCGCCTCACGCGCGCCCGCGCCGACGCCTCGCTCCACGCTGCCCGACCTCGCCGCCTCGCGCCACCGCTGCTCGTCGCCCGATTCGCGGCGACCTCGACCTCCGCTGTGAGCCCTGCCTCCTCCTTTCCTTCTCATTGCCGCCTCGCGCCATCCGTAAGCGCCACGCCAACCATAAGCGCCGTACCACCGCACCTATTTTTCATTTTTATTAAGATGTATGTATAATGCTCATGTATATGCTTATATGCTGTATAACGTATGTTTTTTAGTTTATTTTTTTCATATATATATATATATATATATATATATATATATATATATATATATATATAATGTATGTGTATGTATGTGGCTATATGTTTTGTTCATATGTTGCAATATGTTTTTTTATTTTTATTAGTTTATTTTTTGTTCATATGTGATGTATATGTGTATGTGGCTATAATGTATGTGTGTATGTGATGTATATGATGTTTTTTGGTTCATAGAAAGTTTTTGTTCGTATATAGATAGTTACAATTTTAGAAAAGTTTTATATATGCAAAAGTTACAATTTTAGAAAAGAAGGATAGGAAAGAAGAAAATATAAGAAGAGGAAAGAAAGAAGAAGAGGAGGGAAAAGAGGAGAATAAGAAGAAGAAGAAAGAAGAAAGAGAAGAAAGGAATAGTGGAGAGAGAGAAAATAGAAAATAGAATATTCTATTTTCTTCTTCTCCACTATTCCTTTCTTCTTCTCCTTTTTTTTCTTCTTTTTTTCTTCATCTTCCTCTAGCTATTCCTTTCTTCTTCTCCTCTTCTTCTTCTTCTTCTTCTTCTTAATTTTTATCGGGAATGAGGGTGTCGAGGATCGCCGAGGGGTCGAGGGTCGGGAACTAGGGTAGAGGGTCGAGGGTCGCTAAGGGGTCAAGGGTCGAGGGTTTCGTGGTCGAGGGTTCGAGGGTTCTATAGGTCGAGGGATCGAGGCGAGGGTTCCTGTGGTCGCCTAGGGTCGAGGGTTCCGGTCGCCGAGGGTTCGAGGTTTCAGTGTCAGATGAATCATGGCTTTCAAGTCAGATGAGGTTGTCCAAAGTTATTTCGAATGAGTTCCTGATAGATAATTTGCCTTTTGTACTAATTTCAGCAAAGGCCTTCCAAATAACGATATTCGGAAGGTTCTTGCTGAACTTTGTACCAAAAAGCTAATTATCCTATCCGGCCCGCTCCAAAATAACTTTGAGAGCTTGCACCATCATGCACCTGTTACTCCTAATGATGAAGACATGGTTTTGTTGAACCTTTGACACTAGGCAACCTCCACCGCCGGCGATCCTCGACCCTTGACCTCGACCGCATCCTCGACCCTTGACCTCGAATCCTCGCATCCTCGACCCTTGATAAAAAAAGAAGAGGAAGAAGAAAAAGAGGAGAAGAAAGAATAGAGGAGTTAGAATAGAGGAGTTCTCTCCCATTCTTTCTTCTCCTTTTTTCTTCTTCTTCCTCTTTTTATCGGCAACGCAGGGTCGCCGAGGGTCGCCGAGCGTAGAGGAAACCCTAATTAAATAGCAAGTATCGCGGTGTGAGATACATGTGGTCTGGTGATGGACACTACATCCACGCCCCACAAGTGACGCTGGCGCCGATGCCCACATCACTTGTGGGACATAGATGTAGTGTCGTTGTTGTTGTCGATATACCCTCCCGATAGCTTCAACATGTGGGGGTCGATATTACCCTCCTTGAAGCGCTCGAGGCCACCCCTAACCTTTGAAGCGCTTGTCGAGGCCACCAAACCCTAGAGAAGCAGGCCGAGGCCACTAATTAATATGATTCCTTATTGTGATTAGCTAGCTAGTTCTACGCTTGCCACTAATATATCCATATCTGTCATTTTTGAATAATAATTTGCCATGTTGTAAATATTTGTAGAAACTATGGACACCCCGCCCGAGACGAAGCACAAGAACCGTTGTTGAGGCACATAATCGCAGAAGGAAGTGATGCCCTCACTCGTGATGTATCTCAACGACACCGATGGTCGGAAGGAGAGGGTGAAGAAGCAGCTGGCTATGCTTATGATGGCTCCGATGACCCAATGCCGTGGAAGAAGGAGAGGTGAAGAAGTAGACCGTGAGGACTGCTCCGTGATCACCGAACCGAGTCCGCCAGTATATATATTAGTTAAGCCTGTGCTAACTAGCTAATTGATGCATTCATTGTTTTGGTATGTACACATATTAATTAACTCTCGTCTTTCTTCCTTTTTCCAGCCCTCCGGATCGAGCACAACTTCGGTAAGGAGACGAGGCCCGAAGAAAAAGTTGAGCTCGGATGAAAGGTTGTAGATCATAGCAATCGCGCGCGACGGCCAACCGATTGAACCCATCCGGACAAAGAAGGCATTTGTTGCTCGGTCGGGGTTCGGTTAGGCACAAGATCGATCAGCATCCATCAATGGTATAAGCCTAAGAACAAAGAGCCTGAGGTGTCTTATGTCAATGATCTGCAGAAAAATGATCTTTGGACTGAGCTGAAGTCAAATTTCACCCTACCGCCGAGGATGATCCGGAGAAGCCAGTTATAGAGCCATTAATCAAGTCTTTTGCTCCTAAGAAGATGGCGAGCTATTCAGGCATTGGAAGAAAGACCTGAATAAGTTTGTCGATAAAAAGAGACACCAGAATTCAAGGGCAAATATGAGAAGATCAGAGATGGTGGCCCGCATTTGTGGCCCACACGACATCGAAAAAGAGTAAAAAGATGTCGGCGACAAACAAGCAAAATGCTGCGAAGAAGAAGCTTCACCATCGCACGGGTCGGTGGCTACCTCATAGCCTGCCTAAGTGGGCCAAGGCTGAGAATGATCTGCTTGATAAAGGGATCGAACCGAGACAATGAATGGCCGACCGTTGCGGACTTGGTTCTTGGGCTGGCGGAACCTTGGACCCTGTATCAGGGAAGTGCATTTGGATGGACGAGCAATTGGACATACCAGTCAAGAGGCTAAAGCAATATATCGAAGCAGCGCAACAAGGGAAGTTCGTTCCAGACAGGGAGAAGGACGAGCTCACAATGGCCCTCGGGAATCCTGAGCACCCTGGACGGACACGAGGCACGCCAGGCTTCCTTTCGTGGAAGGCTGGAATTCTGGACGTAGGGGGTTACAAAACCCATGAGAGGAGGAAGAAACTAGAGCATAGTCAAATGCAGGCGCTGCACGAAAGGGTAATGGGGCTAGAGGAACGAGAAGCAGCAGATCGCAGCAAGCGACCTGCGAAGCTTCTCCGAGCTTACCCCGCCATCTCGCGGAGAAGCAACGTGGCTTCCACCGAGCTGCTTCAGCGGAGCATGCCTTGCGGCTCCTGCCAGCTATCCGTGGATGCTATCACGAGTCTCAAAATTGCCACCTTATGGCGGAATGGAGCAATTTGAAGGTCAAAGGCGGCTGTTGGCTCTGTTTATCCTACTAAACCCGACTCAACTTTTCACTGCCGGCCGATTCGAAGGATATGCTAAGGTGATGGTGGATGAAATAACGGAGGATTTGAGGACCTCGGCTTGACCACCCTACCGGTGAATGGGAGTACCGGCTGGTTTCGCTCGAAGACTCCATGCCTATGGCGGAAGGATCTCATCAACCTTCCGAACTGGGCGCCTCCGCCTCCTCCAACTCCTCCGCGAGTTAGGGCACTCCGCCTCCTCCGCCTCCTCCTCGCGAGTGACGATCAGGGCACTCGGCCGGCTCCTTCTCCGGCGCGTGGCAGCACTCCGCCTCCTTCTCCGCGTGCACCGGCGAGCCCGAGCAGCCAGCCTCCTCCTTCTTCGCCTCGTCAGCAAGGGCGGAAGAGACCCGCCGCTGCTCCGGCTGCTCCGGCGTCGTAGTCCTTCTCCTCCGCCTCGTAAGCAAGGAAAGAAGACATCCGCCTGCTCGCTTCTGCCGGCGTCTAGCAAGTACAACCAAAGGCGGAAGGAGATCAGATTCAGTCCTTCTCAAGAATCCGGAGAAGTTACCGCTGAGAGGACCGACGATTTCTGAAATAAACTGAAATTTTAGTAACTTCAAACAAAAGTGAACCAACTTCAATAAAATTGATAGCAACTACTCCTACAAGTGTCTAGAGCCTATATCAAGCATTAGAACTACTTGAAAGCATATGAATTTGACATGCAAGCTCAATAACATGGTCACATATGCAGCACAAATTTGCAAAGAATAAAGCACTAGAACAAAACTAATTGGACCAATGGAGGAGTCACATACCAAGGACAATCTCCCAAGCAGTTTTATGAGAGAGGTGCTGAGCAAGGAGATCAAAATCACAGCAAAAGTGGCTGGAACACGAGCTTGAGTTGGTTGGTTTGTGTGAGGCAGAGGAAGAAGATGGGTGCAGGATAAGTGGAGGAGGGCCACCGTGGCCACGAGGCAGGGGGCGCTGGGGGTAGGGCGCGCCCACCTCGTACAGGCAGCCTCCCACGGTAATTTTTGCACTAAAATCCTCAAATATTCCTCAAAAAATCATATTAAATTGGCATGGCATTCTCGAGGACTTTTATTTTCGGATATTTTTATATTGCACGGATAAATCAGAATCGCAGAAAAAAACTATTTTACTTTATTTCTACTAAAGAACATAAAATATAAAGAGAGTATGTTGTTGTGCTTCTAGTTTCATCCATCTCATGCTCATAAAAAGAATCCACTAACAAGGTTGATCAAGTCTTGTTAACAAACTCATTCCGATAATCATGGAACTTGAGAAATTTCAACACTATGTTACTCAACGGGATATGGACATCCCCAATAATAAGTATATCATATTTCTTCTTGATAGGGAGAGGAAATTCAAACCTCCAAATATAATCGATGGAATTTTTCCAATAGAGTTGATACTATGAACTTGAGGTTGTTTCCTCGAAAGTGTACCGTAGCTCATTACCATTAACATGAAAAGTGACATTGCCTTTGTTGCAATCAATAACAGCCCTCAGTAGTATAGGAAAGGTCTTCCAAGAATAATAGACATACTATCATCCTCGAATATCAAGAATAACAAAGTCCGTTAAAATAGTAACGCTTGCAACCACAAGTGCACATCCTCACAAATACCGACAGGTATAAAGTTGATTTATCAGCCATTTGCAAAGATATTTCAGTAGGTGTCAACTTATTCAAGTCAAGTCTCACGATATAAAGAGAGATAACACTAACACCGCTCCAAGATCACATAAAGCAGTCTTAACATAATTATTTTTAATGGAGCATGGTATAGTAGGTACCCTGGATCTCCAAGTTTTTTGGTATTCTTTTCTTTGTTTGTAACAATATCTTTTATACTTAGCATAAGGATTCATTTTGAGCATATCAGTCAATCGCATACGCAAAAAGATAGGTCTAATTATTTCAGAAAGCGCCAAAATCTTCATCATCCTTTTCTTGGATGGTTTGGAGAAAAGGCATGGGTTTCTCGAACCCATGGTTCTTTCTTTACCATGTTTCCTAGCAACGAAGTCTTCTATCATAACGTTGATTCTTTGATTGTGGGTTATCAAGATCAACAGCAGGTTCAACTTCTACATCATTATCATTACTAGGTTGAGCATCATCATGAACATCATCATTAACATTTTCATAGGTTCATGTTCATTACCTGATTGTGTTTCAAAGATCGTAAATAGAGATATCATTTGGATTATCGTGGTTCAGAATAGGTTCACTAGAAGTTTGCAAAGTCCTATCATTTTTCTTTTTCTTCCTTTAGAAGAACTAGGCATATCAATATTATTTCTCTCGAGAATCTTGCTCGATTCTCTTAGGGTGGCCTTCGTGATACAAAGGTTCCTGAGTCATTCTACCAGTTCTAGTAGCCACTCTAACAGCATAATCATTTTTCTTACTATTCATTTCATCAAGCACTTTTTCTGAGCTTTAAGTACTTGTTCTACTTGAGTGGTAACCATAGAAGCATGTTTGCTAACAAGTTGAAGTTCACCTCTAATATTAGCCATCTAATCACCAAGTGTTTAATCATAGAGGTATTCTGTTTTAGTTGTCTACCAAAATAAGCATTAAAGTCATCTTGCTTAAACATAAAGTTATCAAACTCATCCAAGCAATCGACTAGCAATTTTAGTAGGAGGGACTTCAGCTTTATCATATCTAAAGAGAGAATTTACATTTACTACCTGTGTCGGGATATCGATCAGAGGTTCTTCATGAATAAAGAATTGAGATCATATACTTCTTCAACAAAGTGTAGATTAAGACCATGTATTTCTTCAATAGGAGGTAAATTCTTAACATCTTCAGCTTTAATACCTTTTTCTTTCATAGATTTCTTTGCCTCTTGCATATCTTCGGATGAGAAATAGAACACCTCTCTTCTTCGGAGTTGGTTTAGGAATATCAGAATTGGCTTTAGAGCTGGCTCGAGTTGGCTCTGGAGTGCCCAATTATTTTCATTTGTCAACATATTATTCAATAGAATTTCAGCTTCATCCGTGTTCTTTCCCTGAAAAGAGAACCAGCACAACTATCTAGGCTCGAAGCATCGGTTAGTCCATTATAAAAGATATCAAGTATTTCGGTTTCTTAAGAGGATGATCGCAAAGCGTTATAACTTGAGAAGCCTCCCCAAGCTTGTGGGAGACTCTTCTTCAATTTGCACAAAATTATATATATCCTCAAAGCAGCTTGTTTCTTATGAGCAGGGAAATATTTAGCGAGAAGTAATAAATCATATCCTGGACTACGACACAACCAGGATCAAGAGAATTAAACCATATCTTAGCATCACCCTTTAATGAGAACGGAAATATTTTGAGTATATAAAAGTAGCGCTCATCATTAATAAACAGGGCAGCTATATCATTTAACTTAGTAAGATGTGCCACAAGAGTTTCAGATTCATAGCCATAAAAGGATCAGATTCAACCAAAGTAATTATATCAGATCAACAGAGAATTCATAATCCTTATCGTGAACACAGATAGGTGAAGTAGCAAAAGCAGGTCGTCTCATCCTATCTCTAAGAGATTCTTTACTCCATTTAACTAGCAGCCTCTAAGTTCAATCTATCCCGGCAAGAAAAAATAGCTGCGAAGATTCCGCATCAAAAAGATAACCCTCGTGAATAGCAGTATATTTTCATCATCACTTTCATCATTGTATTCAGTTTCAATAATTTCTTCTAGACCTAGAAATTTGTTCATCTAGAAATTCACCAAGGGCACAGAGTATCAAGCATAGAAGTAGTTTCATCATAAGTATCATGCATAGCGAAGTGGCATCATCAATAATATGCATATATGGAGCTAATAGCGGCAGGTTTAGGTGTCGCTAGCTTACTCATAACAGAAGGTGAATCAAGTGCGAGCTAGATGGCAGTTCCTTACCTCCCCTCGTAGTTGAGGGATAAATTGTTGTCTTAGCGTATTTCAAGTTCTTCATAGTGTCCAGCAGATATAAATCCCAAGTGACTCAAAGAATAGAGCTATGCTCCCCGGCAACGACGCCAGAAAAGGTCTTGCTAACCACAAGTATAGGGATCGCAACAGTTTTAGGGTAAAGTATTCAACCCAAATTTGTTGATTCTACAAGGGGAGCCAAAGAATATTCTCAAGTATTAGCAGCTGAGTTGTCAATTCAACCACACCGAAACTTAGTATCTGCAGCAAAGTGTTTAGTAGCAAAGTAATATGATAGTGGTGGTAACGGTAACAAAAGTAAAGACAACAAAAGTAATGTTTTTGGTATTTTGTAGTGATTGTACAAGAGCAACGGAAAAGTAAATAAGCGAGAACCAGATATGGAAAGCTCGAGGCACCGGATCGTTGATGGATAATTATGCCGATGCGGTTCGTCATAACAATATAACATAGGGTGACATGAACTAGCTCCAATTCATCAATGTAATGTAGGCATGTATTCCGAAATAGTCATACATGCTTATGGAAAAGAACTTGCATGACATCTTTTGTCCTACCCTCCCGGGCAGGGGGTCCTATTGGAAACTAAGGGATATTAAGGCCTCCTTTTAATAGAGAACCGAACAAAGCATTAGCACATAGTGAATACATGAACTCCTCAAACTATGGTCATCACCGAGAAGTATGCCGATTATTGTCACCGGGGTTGTCGGATCATAACACATAATAGGTGACTATAGACTTGCAAGAAAGGATCAAGAACTCACATATATTCATGAAAACATAATAGGTTCAGATCTGAAATCATGGCACTCGGCCCTAGTGACAAGCATTAAGCATAGCAAAGTCATAGCAACACCAATCTCGTAACATAGTGGATACTAGGATCAAACCCAACAAAGCTAACTCGACACATGATAAATCTCATCCAACCCATCACCGCCCAGCAAGCCTACGATGGAATTACTCACACGGCGGTGAGCATCATGAAATTGGTGATGGAGGATGGTTGATGATGACGATGGCGGCGATCCACCTCTCCGGAGCCCCGAACGGACTCCAGATCAGCTCTCCCGAGATTAGGCTTGGCGGCGGCTCCGTGACGAAACGTGATGATTTCTCTCTGATTTTTTCTCCCGAAAACCAATAAATAGAGTTGGAGTTGGTGTCGAGGGTCTCCAGGGGCCCACGAGGTAGGGACGCGCCAAGGAGGTGGCGCCCCACCTCGTGATGGGTGTGTGGCCCTTGGTCTTCATCTTTGGCGAGGATTTTTATTATTTTTATAAGACATTCCGTGGAGTTTCGGTCATTCTGAGAACTTTTGTTTTCTGCACATAAAACAACATCATGGCAATTCTGCTGAAAACAGCGCCACCAGTGTTAGTTCCATTCAAATCATACAAGTTAGAGTCCAAAACAAGGGCAAAAGTGTTTGAAAAGTAGATACGACGGAGACGTATCAAGGCTCGAAAAGCCAAAAAGTTATTCAAAGTTTAATGTCCGAACTAGATCAAGTGTTCGTGCCAAACGAAAAATTGGACTTTAAAAAAAAGGTGCTTCTCGCCAGATTTAACATGACACATCCTATCTCAAGACTTCAAGCCGGTCAGCCTATGGCTTCAACCTCCTTATCCTCGAAGGCGGAGTGCTTCTCCGAGGCTAGTGTAGAAAACTGCACTGAAGCGGATTAGAGAGAAGCAAGGCTATCCGCTATTGACTACACACTTGCATCGAGAAATGAGTGATAAAAAAGACTTTGCAACGCCCAAGAAGAAAAACAACTCATACTATTTAAGAGCCCCCAAGTGACTTTAAAAGAATTTTATGTATAATGATTGTATGTACCAAAGTACTTATATCGTGATTCTGTTCACCCGAACTTTAAACGATCTTAACCGAACACGGCTCCCTCTTGGGTCAAAAGACCGAAAAGTGTTATGTACTCCACCTGTCGAGAATATCGACTGTTTCCGATAACCAGCAATCAGGCCATAAGGCTGTAACAGCATAAAGCCGCTTAAGGAACTTATGCTATATTACTTAACAAAGTGTAAGAAGCATCTTCAAGAAAATAGTACCCCACCGATACCTTTCTTCGGCTGCTCATTGCTACTATGAGACTTATGCAATAGATTTTGTACTCATGAGTTCTCAGTGTCACCATAATTGAAAACAGTAAGAGCGCTTAGCTTTGGCTTCACCCAGCCTCGAGGTCCGGCTCGATGAACCGATCGTGATAATCGCAGAGGTGCTCCTTTACTCCCTACCCGAACAATCGGGAATGTAGGGATAAACACAGGAGCAAGGCAACCCAGCTTGCAAATCACTTAGGTCAATATGGTGCATATTGTGCATAATAACGAACAAGGAACGGGTTGCATAAGTATAATCATATGCAAGAGGAAAAGCTCCAGCAAGGAGCCCCTGTAATGGGTATTTGAATTTGTCCGTCACAAACAAAGTTTGGACAAGCAACTTTTTTCCAAAAAGTATAATGCTTGGTCGAATCGAACACAAGTTAAAAATTTAAAACTTTGAGCATGAAGGCAACTTAGCTGGTTAATGTGTTCGGTATTGATGACGGGTCCGAGGTTGATGTGGGACAAGGTTCCATCCCAAGCCGTCCCGACGGGCGGAGCAAGGAGCTCGGCACCAAGTGGTGACATAGCACGATCAATGCAGGCCGACAGAGTGATGCCAAGTCCCCGGCATGGGGTAATGAAGTGTTGACGAAGCCCCCCGTCAGAGGTGACGCCAAAGGATATAGTCTGGTCATTTTCCCTGCACAAAAATAGTGCAAACCGGGGTAATAGTAATAATAAAAAATGTTGCATAATAAATAATTTATGCATAGTGAGTAATAAAGAAATATGGCCCGCCGCGAATTCAATGTCGGCGCAGGCATCGCTGCGATGCGATAGGCGCGGCAAAGCCTGAATTCATAGGTCGGTCCGAAAGATGCGGGCGCTCGCCGACTATGTACGAAACTGACTGAACCACCATGCGATCGTCGTTAATGCGGCCACCATTTGCTAGACCTGCATACATATGATTGACAAACTAGAGTAATAATTCCTTGGGAAAAATGAACCCAAACAAGCAAAAAATGTTAGGATTAATAGCACCTGTTTTATTTGTTGTAGCAGTCCGAAGAAAAGTGACTCCCAAAATTGGGACTCGATCCGCACACCTATTGCCTGATGGGCGATAAAGCGACGGCATGGCGATGCTGGCAAAGGTTGGCTCGCCGAGGCAAAGCCCTCGATCCAGCTAACGGACGGAGCTGGTCGGCTAGTGACGCTGAAGTCTCTAGAGTATAGGTTGATGAAGGGATGGCGGGTCCAGCCGAGATGTCGGCTCGGCGTCAGCCGATGAGTCGGGTAGGTCGGCGTGATGGACACCGCTTGAAGGAGCAACAGGCTGCTCCCGCCGATGCAACGGACGTGGTCAATGCCGCTTGATGAAGTGACCGCGGCGGCGATGCCGTGTGCCTGCCCGTAATCCATGGGGCGCGGCGTTGGTGATGATTTATCCTTCCGATGCCGAACTTTGTTCAGCTCGCCGAGATGATGATCCGAAGAGTTTGAGCTCGCTCAAAGTGACGACGATTTAGCGCAGGTCGGCGCGTGGAGCAATATTGCCGACTGGTTTGACACCAAAGCATGATGTTGAAGATCATGTTCAAAAGATTTTAAAGTTAGCGGATGTGTTCGGGAACAAAACACAATACCCCATACAAACTTCCTTCAAAAGGATGTCCAAATACCGCTCATAAAAAGACGAACTCGGTCGGATTCGCCGCACGTAAAACAGATCTGAAAAGTGATGCACTAATCGGAAGGTTTCCGGAGTTTGGACGGTCGGATCGAGCTGAAATTTTGAGGGTGGTAGATATAGGAATTCGCAGCCGATCAATGGTTGGATCTTCCAAAGGACGCCCGAGCTAGAAGCTGGACACCACGCCTAAACTCATCCAGATTCTCGTCCAGATTTAACAGGCTCCAGATATCGCTGGATTGCCGAGATTCCTCCACCGAACTCGGCTTTTCCAGGGTTGTTGTAGACTCAATTCCGCATAATTCCACCGAAGCAATCGTTAAAACGACACTTGAGGAGGCGGTGGCGGCGGACACAAGTTTGTCCGTAAAAACACAGCACGCCCGAGGGCAATGTTGACGCTGAGCCCTCGGCTCCTCGATGATTCCTCCATGATCTTGATAGAGATCGGAGCTGATATTGATGAAGGCCCTCATCCCAACATGACGGAGGTAGGGTGCAGTCATTGGTCGAACCAAGGTGACCAATGAGCCAGACGAAGATGTCAAGTCGCAGCTTTATCCGCAGCGGCCATCGACCTTTTGCCAACACACAATGAACTCTCAATGAAAGCACCAATGTCGGTATCAAACCGCGGATCTCGGTAGGGGGTCCCGAACTGGCGCCTAAGGCGGATGGTAACAGGAGGCAAGGCACGATGTTTACCCGTGTTCGCTCTCTATGGAAGTAATACCCTACTTCGCTTGATTGATCTTGATGAATATGAGTATTACAAGAGTTGATCTACCACGATCGTAGAGGCTAAACCCTAGAAGCTAGCCTATGATATAATTGTTGTATATGTCTCATCGACTAGCCTGGCCTCGGTTTATATAATGCACCGATTCCTAGGATAACAAGAGTCCCAGCCATACACTAGTGGGAGGAGTCCTTGTCTTGATCGCCAAGTCTTCGAATCTTCCTTGTATGCAGCTGTCCTGGACTGGCCCATGAGTATACGGCCATGGTGTTGGAGAACGAGTACTTCAAAAAATTCCTACGCACACGCAAGATCATGGTGATGCATAGCAACGAGAGGGGAGAGTGTTGTCTACGCATCAGAGACCAAAGCGAAACGTTAGCACAACGCGTTGATGTAGTCGCACGCTTCACGATCCGACCGATCAAGTACCAAACGACGCCACCAGTTCAGCACACGCTCAGCCCGATGATGTCCTCGAACTCCCGATCCAGCCGAGTGTTGAGGGAGAGTTTCACAAGACGACGGCGCGGGTGACGATGTTGATGTTCTATCGGCGTGGCTTCGCCTAAGCACTGCCAAAGATATCGAGGTGGACTATGGTGGAGGGGGCATCGACACGGCTAAGAGATCAAACGATCAATTGTTGTGTCTAGGGTGCCCCCGCCTCGTGATATAAAGGAAGGGGGTGTGCGGCCTAGGGAGACAGAGGAGTCCTACTCCACCGAGTAGGACTCCCCCCTTCCATGTTAGACGAGGAGAGAGGGGAAAGAGGTGGAGGAGAGGAAGGAAAGGGGCGCCTCTCCTCTTGTCCTATTCGACTAGGGAGGGCGCCCTTGCCCCGCCGCCTCTTCTCCACCAAGGTCCACTAAGGCCCAATAACCTCCGGGGTTCCTAGAATTTCAGATTCTAAGAAAACTCGATTTCACCCTAACACTTTCAATATCCAAACATAGGCTTCCAATATATCAATATTCATGTCTCGACCATTTTGAGACTCCCATGTCCGTGATCGGATCCGGACCAACAAACTTCGTACATCAAAACATATAAAGTCATAATATAACTGGCTATCGAAACGGAAGCGCGGGACCCTACGGGTTCGAGAACTATAGACGGACCGAGACACGCCTCCGGCAATAACCAATAGCGAACCTGATGCTCATATTGGCTCCTACATATTCTACGAAGATCTTTATCGTCGCACATAACAACATACGTTGTTCCCTTTGTCATCGGTATGTTACTTGCCCGAGATTCGATCGTCAGATCTTAATACCTAGTTCAATCTCGTTGCCGCAAGTCTTTACTCGCCCGTAATACATCATCCCGCAACTAGCTCATTAGTTGCAATGCTTGCAAGGCTTAAGTGATGTGCATTAAGAGGGCCCAGAGATAACTCTCCGACAATCGGAGTGACAAATCCTAATCTAAATACGCCAACCCAACATGTACCGAGACACCAGAGAGCACCTTTATAATCACGCTTACGCCAGACGCTTTGTAGCACACAAAGTTCCTCCGTAAACGGAGTTGCATAATCTCATAGTCATAGGAGCATGTATAAGTCATGAAGAAAGCAATAGCAACATAATAAACGATCGTCGTGCTAAGCTAATGGGTTTATGTCAATCACATCATTCTCCTAATGATGTGATCCTCGTTAATCAAATGACAACTCTTTGTCTATGGCTAGGAAACATAACCATCTTTGAACAACGAGCTAGTTAAGTAGAGGCATACTAGTGACACTGCTTGTCTATGTGTTCACACATGTATCATGTTTCCTAATACAATTCTAGCATGAATAATAAATATTTATCATGATATAAGGAAATAAATAATAATTTTATTATTGCCTCTAGGGCATATTTCCTTCTCTCCCACTTGCACTAGAGTCAATAATCTAGTTCACATCGCCATGTGATTTAACATCAATAGTTCACATCTTTATGTGGTTAACACCCATAGTTCACATCGACATGTGACCAACACCCAAAGGGTTTACTAGAGTCAGAATCTAGTTCACATCGCTATGTGATTAACACCCAAAGAGTACTAAGGTGTGATTGTGAGATATTTTAGTCAACGGGTCTCGTCACATTCAGATCCGTAAGTATTTTGCAAATTTCTATGTCTACAATGCTCGACGAGCTACTCTAGCTAATTTCTCCCACTTTGAATATTTATCTAGACCGAGACTTAGAGTCATCTAGATTAGTGTCCAAACTTGCATCGACGTAACCCTTACGCACCTAACCTTTTGTCACTTCCATAATCGAGAAACATATCCTTATTCCACTAAGGATAATTTTGACCGCTGTCCAGTGATCTACCCTAGATCACTATTGTACTCCCTTGCCAAACTCAAGTGGTAGGGTATGCAATAGATCCTGGTACACAACATGGCATACTTTATAGAACATATGGTTGAGGCATAGGAATGACTTTCATTCCTTTCTATCTTCCCGCCGGTTGGGCTTTTGAGTCTTACTCAATTTCACACCTTGTAACACAGCAAGAAACTCTTTCTTTGACTGCTCCATTTTGAACTACTTCAAAATCTAGTCAAGGTATGTATTTATTGAAAAACTTATCAAGCGCCTTGATCTATCTCTATAGATCTTGATGCTCAATATGTAAGCAGCTTCACCGAGGTCCTTCTTTGAAAACTCCTTTCAAATACTCCTTTATGCTTTGCGAATAATTCTACATTATTTCCGATCAACAATATGTCACTCACATATACTTATCGTAAAGGTTGTAGTGCTCCACCACTTTCTTGTAAATACAGGCTTCACCGCAAGTCTCAGTATAAACTATATGTTTTGATCAACTCATCAAAGATATTTCCAACTCCTAGATGATTGCACCAGTCCATAGATGGATCGCCGGAGTTTGCACACTTTGTTAGCATCCTTGGATCGATAAAACCTTCAGGTTGCCTCATATACAACTCTTCCGTAAATCCATTCAGAATGCAGTCTTTACATCCATTTGCCAAATTTCATAAAATGTGGCAATTTGCTAACATGATTCGGACAGACTTTACATCGCACGAAAGGAGAGAAAATCTCATCGTCACCAACACCTTGAACTTCGTCAAAACCTTTTTCGACAAGTCTAGCTTTGTAGATAGTAACACTACTATAAGCTCCGCCTTCCTCTTGAAAATCCATTTATTTTCTATGGCTTGCCGATCATCGGGCAAGTCAACCAAAGTCCACACTTTGTTCTCATACATGGATCCCATCTCGATTTCATGGCCTCAAGCCATTTTTGGAATCGGGCTCGCCATCGCTTCTCATAGTTCGCAGGTTTGTCATGGTCTAGTAACATGACTTCCGTAATAGGACTACCGTACCACTCAGCGGATCTTACTCGATTGACCCACGAGGTTCAAGAATAACTTGATCTGAAGTTTCATGATCATCATCATTAACTTCCTCACTAATTGGTATAGACATCACAGAACCGGTTTCTATGATGAACTACTTTCAATAAGGGAGCAGGTACTTGTTACCTCATCAAGTTCTACTTTCCTCCCACTCACTTCTTTCGAGAGAAACTCCTTCTCTAGAAAGGATCCATTCTACCATGAATGTCTTGCCTTTCGGATCTGTGATAGAAGGTGTACCCAATGCTCCTTTGGGTATCCTATGAAGACACATTCGATTTGGGTTTGAGCTTATCAGATGAAACTTTTTCACATAAGCATCGAGCCTCAAACTTTAAGAAACGACAACTTTGGTTTCTTGCCAAACCACTGTTCATAAGGTCTTCTCAACGGATTTTGATGGTGCCCTATTTAACGTGAATGCAGTTGTCTCTAATGCATAACCCCAAAACGATAGTGGTAGATCGGTAAGAGACATCATAGATCGCATTCATATCTAATAAAGTACGAAGAGGACGCTCGAACACCATTATGCTGTGGTGTTCCGTGGCATGAATTTGTGAAACAATTCCACATTGTTTTAATTGAAGACCAAACTCAGAAACTCAAATATTTTACCTCTACGATCATATCGAGAAACTTTTATTTCCTTGTTACGATGATTTTCTACTTCACTCAAATTCTTTTGAACTTTTCAAACGCTTCAGACTCATGTTTTATCAAGTAGATATATCCATATCTGCTCAAATCATCCGTGAAGGTCGAAAATAACGATACTTGCCGTAGCCTTAACACTCATCGGACTGCATACATCAGTATGTATTATTTCCAATAAGTCAATTGCTCGCCCATTGTTCCGAGAACGGCGTTTAGTCATCTTGCCCATGAGGCATGGTTCGCAAGCATCAAGTGATTCATAATCTAGTGATTCCAAAAGCCCATCAGCATGGAGTTTCTTCTGCGCTTTACACCAATATGACTCTAAACGGCAATACACAAATAAGTTGCACTATCATTATTAACTTTGCATCTTTCGGCTTTAATATTATGAAACTGTATCACCATGATCGAGATCCAACAAACCATTTTCATTGGGTGTATGACCATAGAAGGTTTTATTCATGTAAACAGTAACAACAATTATTCTCTAGCTTACATGAATAACCATATTGCAATAAACATAATCCAATCATATTCATGCTCAACACAAACACTAAATAACACTTATTTAGGTTCAACACTAATCCCGAAAATATAGGAGTGTATGATGATGATCATATCAATCTTGGAACTACTTCCAACACACATCGTCACCTCGCCTCTAACTAGTTCCTGTTCACTCAACTCCTGCTTCGAAGTTACTACCTAGCAACCTAACCAGTATCAAATACCGAGGGGTTGCTAATAACACTAGTAAAATACACATCAATAATATGTATATCAATTATACCTTTGTTTACTTTGACATCCTTCTTATCCGCCAAATACTTGGGGAAGTTCCGCCTAAAGGACTAGTCCCTTTGGTAGAAGCACTTAGTCTCGTGCTTAGGTCCGACTTGGGCTTTTTCACTTGAGCAGCAACTTCCTTGCCGCTTCTTTTGAAGTTCCTTTCTTCCCTTTGTCCCTTTACTTGAAACTAGTGGTCTTGTTAACTATCAACTTCCTTGTCGATTTCAGCATCGCTGAAGAGCTTGGGAATTACTTTCGTAATCCCTTGCATATTATAGTACATCACGGTTCTAGTAACTTGGTGATAGTGACTAGAGAATTCTGTCAATTACTATATTATCCGGAAGATTAACTCCCACTTGATTCAAGCAATTGTAGTATCCGACAATCTGAGCACATGCTCACGGGTTGAGCTATTCTCTCCATCTTGTAGGCAGTATCGCTGTGAGGTCTCATACCTCTCGACATCGGCATGAGTATGAAATACCAATTTCAACTCTTGAACATGTTATATGATCCGTGGCATTCAAAATCTTTTGAACTCCCGATTCTAAGCCAGAAGCATGGTGCACTTAACTATCAAGTAGTCATCATACCGAGGTTTTGTCAAACATTCATAATGTTTGCATATGCTCCTGCAATAGGTCTCGTACACCAGTGGTGCATCAAGGACATAATTCTTCAGGCAGCAATGAGGATAAACCTCAGATCACGGACCCAGTCCGCATCATTGCTACTATCATCTTTCTACTTAGTTTTCTAGGAACATATATAAAACATAGGGAAGCAACAATAAAGCTATTGATCTATAACATAGACATAATACTACCAGGACTAAGTTCATGATAAATTTAAGTTCAATTAATCATATTACTTAAGAACTCCCACTTAGAAAGACATCCTCTAATCTCTAAGTGATCACGTGATCCAAATCAACTAAACCATAACCGATCATCACGTGAAATGGAGTAGTTTTCAATGGTGAACATCACTATGTTGATCATATCTACTATATGATTCACGCCGACCTATCGATCTCAGGTTCCGAGGCCATATCGCATATGCTAGGCTCCAAGTTTAACTCGAGTATTCTCATGGTGCAAAACTGGCTTGCACCCATTGTAGATGGATGTAGAGCTTATCACACCCGATCATCACGTGGTGTCCGGGCACGATGAAATTTGGCAATGGTGCATACTAGGAGAACACTTTTATCTTGAAATTTAGTGAGAGATCATCTTATAATGCTACCGCTAATCAAAGCAAGATAAGATATATAAAAGCTAAACATCACATGCAATCAAAATATGTGACATGATATGGCCATCATCATCTCGTGCCTTTGATCTCCATCTCCAAAGCATCGCCATGATCTCCATCGTCACCGCATGACACCATGATCTCCATCATCTTGATCTATATCAATGTGTCGTCACATGGTCGCCTCGCTAACTATTTCTTTTGTAACTATTGCTATCGCATAGCGATAAAGTAAAGCAATTATTTGGCGCTTGTCTTATGCAATAAAGAGACAACCATAAGGTCTTACCGTCGATAACTTCAACAAAACATGATCATCTCATACAACAACTTATATCTCATCACATCTTGACCATATCACATCACAACATGCCCCGCAAAAACAAGTTAGACGCCCTACTTTGTTGTTGCAAGTTTTACGTGGCTGCTACGGGCTTAGCAAGAACCGCTTCAGCTACAACGATAGTTTGTCAAGTTGGTGCTGTTTTAACCTTCGCAAGGACCGGGCGTAGCACACGGTTCAACTAAAGTTGGAGAAACCGACACCGCCAGCCATCTATGTGCAAAGCACGCCAGAACCAGTCTCGCGAAGCGACGCTGTAATGTCGGTCCGGCCGCTTCATCCAACAATACCGCCAACCAAAGTATGACATGCGGTAAGCAGATGACTTATATCGCCCACAACTCACTGTGTTCTACTCGTGCATATACCATCAACGATAAAACCTGGTTCGATCAGTTTGGGGAACGAGTAATTTAAAAAATCATACGCACACGCAAGATCATGGTGATGCATAGCAACGAGAGGAGAGTGTTGTCTACGCATTCTCGTGAGACCAAAGCGAAGCGCTAGCACAACACGGTTGATGTAGTCGACGCCTTCACGATCCGACAGATCAAGTACCGTGACGACGGCACCTCGAGTTCAGACACGCTCAGCCCGATGACGCCCTCGAACTCCGATCTAGCCGAGTGTTGAGGGAGAGTTTCACAAGACGACGGCATGGTGACGATGTTGATGTTCTACCTATGCGCAGGCTTCGCTTAAGCACCGCCAAGATATCGAGGTGGACTATGGGGGGGGCACCGACACGGCTAAGAGATCAAACGATCAATTGTTGTGTCTATGGGGTGCCCCGCCTCAGATATAAAGGAGCAGGTGCGGCCGCCTAGGGAGAGGCGCGCCAGAGGAGTCCTACTCCAACCGAGTAGGACTCCCCTTTCCATGTTGGACTAGGGAGAGAGAGTGGAGGAGAGGAAGGAAAGGGGGGGGCGCCTCCTCCTTGTCCTATTCGGACTAGGGAGGGGGCGGCCCTTGCCTCGCCGCCCTCTCTATTCCACCAAGGCCCACTAAGGCCCAATAACTCCCTGGGGTTCCAGAACCTCTCGACGCCTAAGAAGTCCCGATTTCACCCGAACACTTCCGATATCCAAACATAGGCTTCCAATATATCAATCTTCATGTATCGCCATTTCGAGACTCTCGCATGTCCGCGGATCGCATCCGGACTCAATAACCTTCGTACATCAAAACATATAAAATCATAATATATCTATCATCAAACGTTGAGCGTAAGGACCCTACGGGTTCAAGAATTATAGACATGACCGAGACACGCCTTCGGTCAATAACCAATAGCGAACCTGGATGCTCATATTGGCTCCTACATATTCATTATTTTCTGAAATAAACTGAAATTTTTAGTAACTTCAAACAAAAGTGAACCAACTTCAATAAAATTGATAGCAACTACTCCTACAAGTGTCTAGAGCCTATATCAAGCATTAGAACTACTTGAAAGCATATGAATTTGACATGCAAGCTCAATAACATGGTCACATATGCAGCACAAATTTGCAAAGAATAAAGCACTAGAACAAAACTAATTGGACCAATGGAGGAGTCACATACCAAGGGACAATCTCCCCAAGCAGTTTTGCGAGAGGTGCTTTGAGCAAGGAGATCAAAAATCACAGCAAAAGTGGCTGGAACACGAGCTTGAGTTGGTTTTTCGGGTTTGTGTGAGGCAGAGGAAGAAGATGGGTGCAGGGATAAGTGGAGGAGGGCCACCGTGGGCCCACGAGGCAGGGGCGCGCCAGGGGGTAGGGCGCGCCTCCACCCTCGTGGCAAGGTGGCAGCTCCCCACGGTAATTTTTGCACTAAAATCCTCAAATATTCCCGAAAAAATCATATTAAATTGGCATGGCATTCTGAGGACTTTTATTTTCGGGATATTTTTATATTGCACGGATAAATCAGGAATCAGACAGAAAAAAACTATTTTACTTTATTTCTACTAAAGAACATAAAATATAAAGAGAGTACAGAAGGTTGTGCTTCTAGTTTCATCCATCTCATGCTCATAAAAAAGAATCCACTAACAAGGTTGATCAAGTCTTGTTAACAAACTCATTCCGATAATCATGGAACTTGAGAAATTTCGAATAACACTATGTTACCTCAACGGGGATATGGACATCCCCAATAATAAGTATATCATATTTCTTCTTGACAGAGGGAGAGGAAATTCAAAACCTCCAAATATAATCGATGGAATTTTTCCAATAGAGTTGATACTATGAACTTGAGGTTGTTTCTCGAAAGTGTACCGTGTGCTCATTACCATTAACATGAAAAGTGACATTGCCTTTGTTGCAATCAATAACAGCCCCTGCAGTATTAAGGAAAGGTCTTCCAAGAATAATAGACATACTATCATCCTCGGGAATATCAAGAATAACAAAGTCCGTTAAAATAGTAACGTTTGCAACCACAACAGGCACATCCTCACAAATACCGACAGGTATAGCAGTTGATTTATCAGCCATTTGCAAAGATATTTCAGTAGGTGTCAACTTATTCAAGTCAAGTCTACGATATAAAGAGAGAGGCATAACACTAACACCGGCTCCAAGATCACATAAAGCAGTCTTAACATAATTACTTTTAATGGAGCATGGTATAGTAGGTACCCCTGGATCTCCAAGTTTCTTTGGTATTCTTTCTTTTGTTTGTAACAATATCTTTCATATACTTAGCATAAGGATTCATTTTGAGCATATCAGTCAATCGCATACGCAAAAAGATAGGTCTAATTATTTCAGCAAAGCGCTCAAAATCTTCATCATCCTTTTTCTTGGATGGTTTCGGAGGAAAAGGCATGGGTTTCTGAACCCATGGTTCCCTTTCTTTACCATGTTTCCTAGCAACGAAGTCTCTTCTATCATAACGTTGATTCTTTGATTGTGGGTTATCAAGATCAACAGCAGGTTCAACTTCTACATCGTTATCATTACTAGGTTGAGCATCATCATGAACATCATCATTAACATTTTCAATAGGTTCATGTTCATTACCGATTGTGTTTCAAATCGTAAATAGAGATATCATTTGGATTATCAGGTGGTTCAGCAATAGGTTCACTAGAAGTTTGCAAAGTCCTATCATTTTTCTTTTTCTTCCTTTTAGAAGAACTAGGCATATCAATATTATTTCTCCGAGAATCTTGCTCGATTCTCTTAGGGTGGCCTTCGTGATACAAAGGTTCCTGAGTCATTCTACCAGTTCTAGTAGCCACTCTAACAGATAATCATTTTCTTACTATTCATTTCATCAAGCACTTCTTTCTGAGCTTTAAGTACTTGTTCTACTTGAGTGGTAACCATAGAAGCATGTTTGCTAACAAGTTGAAGTTCACCTCTAATATTAGCCATCTAATCACTCAAGTGTTTAATCATAGAGGTATTCTGTTTTAGTTGTCTACCAAAATAAGCATTAAAGTCATCTTGCTTAAACATAAAGTTATCAAACTCATCCAAGCACTGACTAGCAATTTTAGTAGGAGGGACTTCAGCTTTATCATATCTAAAGAGAGAATTTACATTTACTACCCGTGTGTCGGGATATCGGGATCGGAGGTTCTTCATGAATAAAGAATTGAGATCATACACTTCTTCAACAAAGCGTAGATTAAGACCATGTATTTCTTCAATAGGAGGTAAATTCTTAACATCTTCAGCTTTAATACCTTTTTCTTTCATAGATTTCTTTGCCTCTTGCATATCTTCGGGACTGAGAAATAGAACACCTCTCTTCTTCGGAGTTGGTTTAGGAATAGGCTCAGTAATTGGCTTTGGAGCTGGCTCGGAGTTGGCTCTGGAGGTGCCCAATTATTTTCATTTGTCAACATATTATTCAATAGAATTTCAGCTTCATCCGGTGTTCTTTCCCTGAAAAGAGAACCAGCACAACTATCTAGGTAATCTCTGGAAGCATCGGTTAGTCCATTATAAAAGATATCAAGTATTTCAGGTTTCTTAAGAGGATGATCAGCAAAGCGTTATAACTTGAGAAGCCTCCCCAAGCTTGTGGGAGACTCTCTTCTTCAATTTGCACAAAATTATATATATCCCTCAAAGCAGCTTGTTTCTTATGAGCAGGGAAATATTTAGCAGAGAAGTAATAAATCATATCCTGGGGACTACGCACACAACCAGGATCAAGAGAATTAAACCATATCTTAGCATCACCCTTTAATGAGAACGGAAATATTTTGAGTATATAAAAGTAGCGCGATCTCTCATCATTAATAAACAGGGCAGCTATATCATTTAACTTAGTAAGATGTGCCACAAGAGTTTCAGATTCATAGCCATAAAAAGGATCAGATTCAACCAAAGTAATTATATCAGGATCAACAGAGAATTCAGAATCCTTATCAGGAACACAGATAGGTGAAGTAGCAAAAGCAGGGTCAGGTCTCATCCTATCTCTAAGAGATTCTTTACTCCATTTAACTAGCAGCCTCTTAAGTTCAATCTATCCTGGCAAGAAAAAATAGCTGCAGAAGATTCCGCATCAAAAAGATAACCCTCAGGAATAGCAGTCATATTTTCATCATCACTTTCATCATTGTATTCAGTTTCAATAATTTCTCTTTCTCTAGACCTAGAAATTTGTTCATCTAGAAATTCACCAAGGGGCACAGTAGTATCAAGCATAGAAGTAGTTTCATCATAAGTATCATGCATAGCAGAAGTGGCATCATCAATAATATGCGACATATCGGAGCGAATAGCAGAAGCAGGTTTAGGTGTCGCTAGCTTACTCATAACAGAAGGTGAATCAAGTGCAGAGCTAGATGGCAGTTCCTTACCTCCCCTCGTAGTTGAGGGATAAATTGTTGTCTTAGCGTATTTCAAGTTCTTCATAGTGTCCAGCAGATATAAATCCCAAGTGACTCAAAGAATAGAGCTATGCTCCCCGGCAACGACGCCAGAAAAAGGTCTTGCTAACCCAGAAGTATAGGGGATCGCAACAGTTTTCGAGGGTAAAGTATTCAACCCAAATTTGTTGATTCGACACAAGGGGAGCCAAAGAATATTCTCAAGTATTAGCAGCTGAGTTGTCAATTCAACCACACCTGGAAACTTAGTATCTGCAGCAAAGTGTTTAGTAGCAAAGTAATATGATAGTGGTGGTAACGGTAACAAAAGTAAAGACAACAAAAGTAATGTTTTTGGTATTTTGTAGTGATTGTAACAGTAGCAACGGAAAAGTAAATAAGCGAGAACCAGTATATGGAAAGCTCATAGGCACCGGATCAGTGATGGATAATTATGCCGGATGCGGTTCGTCATGTAACAGTCATAACATAGGGTGACACAGAACTAGCTCCAATTCATCAATGTAATGTAGGCATGTATTCCGTAAATAGTCATACATGCTTATGGAAAAGAACTTGCATGACATCTTTTGTCCTACCCTCCCGTGGCAGTGGGGTCCTATTGGAAACTAAGGGATATTAAGGCCTCCTTTTAATAGAGAACCGGAACAAAGCATTAGCACATAGTGAATACATGAACTCCTCAAACTATGGTCATCACCGAGAAGTATGCCGATTATTGTCACTTCGGGGTTGTCGGATCATAACACATAATAGGTGACTATAGACTTGCAAGAAAGGATCAAGAACTCACATATATTCATGAAAACATAATAGGTTCAGATCTGAAATCATGGCACTCGGGCCCTAGTGACAAGCATTAAGCATAGCAAAGTCATAGCAACACCAATCTCAGAACATAGTGGATACTAGGGATCAAACCCTAACAAAGCTAACTCGATTACATGATAAATCTCATCCAACCCATCACCGTCCAGCAAGCCTACGATGGAATTACTCACGCACGGCGGTGAGCATCATGAAATTGGTGATGGAGGATGGTTGATGATGACGATGGCGGCGAATCCACCTCTCCGGAGCCCCGAACGGACTCCAGATCAGCTCTCCCGAGAGAGATTAGGGCTTGGCGGCGGCTCCGTATCGTAAAACGTGATGATTTCTTCTCTCTGATTTTTTTCTCCCCGAAAACCAATAAATAGAGTTGGAGTTGGTGTCGGAGGGTCTCCAGGGGGCCCACGAGGTAGGGGACGCGCCAAGGAGGGGGGGGGGGGGGTGGCGCCCCCACCCTCGTGGACAGGGTGTGGGCCCCTTGGTCTTCATCTTTGGCGAGGATTTTTTATTATTTTTTATAAGACATTCCGTGGAGTTTCAGGTCATTCTGAGAACTTTTGTTTTCTGCACATAAAACAACATCATGGCAATTCTGCTGAAAACAGCGTCAGTCCAGGTTAGTTCCATTCAAATCATACAAGTTAGAGTCCAAAACAAGGGCAAAAGTGTTTGGAAAAGTAGATACGACGGAGACGTATCAAGGCTCGAAAAGCCAAAAAAGTTATTCAAAAGTTTAATGTCCGAACTAGATCAAGTGTTCGGTGCCAAACGAAAATTGGACTTTAAAAAAAAAAGGTGCTTCTGCCGTGATTTAACATGACACATCCTATCTCAAGACTTCAAGCGGGTCAGCCTATGGCTTCAACCTCCTTATCCTGAAGGCGGAGTGCTTCTCCGAGGCTAGTGTAGAAAACTGCACTCGAGCGGATTTAGAGAGAAGCAAGGCTATCCGGCTATTGACCACACACTTGCATCGAGAAATGAGTGATAAAAAAAGACTTTGCAACGTCCAAGAAGAAAAACAACTCATACTAATTTAAGAGCCCCCAAGTGACTTGGGTAAAAGAATTTTATGTATAATGATTGTATGTACCAAAGTACTTATATCGTATCTGTGTTCACCCGAACTTTAAACGCATCTTAACCGACCGTCGGCTTCTCCCTCTTGGGTCAAAAGACCGAAAAGTGTTATGTACTCCACCTGTCGAGAATATCGACGGTGTTTCCGATAACCAGGCAATCAGGCCATAAGGCTGTAACAGACAAAGCGCGCTAAGGGAACTTATGCTATATTACGAACAAAGTGTAAGAAGCATCTTCGAAGAAAATAGTACCCCCACCGATACCTTTCTTCGGCTGCTCATTGCTACTATGAGACTTATGCAATAGATTTTTTGTACTCATGAGTTCCGTTGTGTGCCGACCATAATTGAAAACAGTAAGAGCGCTTAGCTTCGGCTTCACCCACCGAGGTCCGCTCGGATGAACCGATCGTGATAATCGCAGAGGTGCTCCCTTTACTCCCTACCCGAACAATCGGGAATGTAGGGATAAACACAGGAGCAAGGCAACCCAGCTTGCAAATCACTTAGGTCAATATGGTGCATATTGTGGCATAATACACGAACAAGGAACGAAGCCGTACAAGTATAATCATATGCAAGAGGAAAAGCTCCAGCAAGGGAGCCCCCAAGTAATCTGGGTATTTGAATTTGTCCGTCACAAACAAAGTTTGGACAAGCAACTTTTTTCCAAAAAAGTATAATGCTTGGTCGAATCGAACACAAGTTAAAAATTTAAAACTTTGAGCATGAAGGCAACTTAGCTGGTTAATGTGTTCGGTATTGATGACGTGGTCCGAGGTTGATGTGGGACAAGGTTCCATCCCCCAAGCCGGTCCCGACGTGGCGGAGCAAGGAGCTCGGCACTCCGAAGTGGTGACATAGCACGATCAATGCAGGCCGACAGAGTGATGCCGAAGTCCCCGGCATGGGGTAATGAAGTGTTGACGAAGCCCCCCGTCCAGCCGAGGTGACGCCAAAGGATATAGTCTGGCTGGATCATTTTCCTGTGCACAAAAAATAGTGCAAACCGGGGGTAATAGTAATAATAAAAAAATGTTGCATAATAAATAATTTATGCATAGTGAGTAATAAAAGAAATATGGCCTGGCGCCGAATTCAATGTCGATGCAGGGCATCAGCGTGATGCGATAAAGGCGTGGCAAAGCCTGAATTCATAGGTCGGTCCGAGTTCCGGATGCGGCGTTCGCCGGACTATGTACGGAAACTGACTGAACCACCATGCGATCGTCGTTAATGCGGCCACCATTTGCTAGACCTGCATACATATGATTGACAAACTAGAGTAATAATTCCTTGGGAAAAATGAACCCAAACAAGCAAAAAATGTTAGGATTAATAGCACCTGTTTTATTTGTTGTAGCAGTCCGAAGAAAAGTGACTCCCAAAATTGGGACTCGATCCGCACACCTATTGCCTGATGGGCGATAAAGCGACGGCATGGCGATGCTGGCAAAGGTTGGCTCGCCGAGGCAAAGCCCTCGATCCAGCTAACGTGACGGAGCTGGTCGGCTAGTGACGCTGAAGTCTCTAGAGTATAGGTTGATGAAGGGATGGCGGGTCCAGCCGAGATGTCGAAGCCTCGATGTCAGCCGATGAGTCGGCGTAGGTCGGCGTGATGGACACCGCTTGAAGGAGCAACAAAGGCGCCCTGCCGATGCAGTTCGTGGCGTGGTCAATGCCGCTTGATGAAGTGACCGTGCGGCGATGCCGTGTGCCTGCTCCGTAATCCATGGGGCGGCGATGTTGGTGATGATTTATCCTTTCCGATGCCGAACTCTTGTTCAGCTCGCCGAGATGATGATCCGAAGAGTTTGAGCTCGGCTCAACAAAGTGACGACGTATTTAGCGCAGGTCGGCGGCCGTGGAGCAATATTGCCGGACTGGTTTGACACCAGCATGATGTTGAAGATCATGTTCAAAAGATTTTAAAGTTAGCGGATGTGTTCGGGAACAAAACACAATACCCCATACAAACTTCCTTCAAAAAGGATGTCCGAAATACCGTTCATAAAAAAGACGAACTCGGTCGGATTCGCCGCACGTAAAACAGATCTGAAAAGTGATGCACTAATCGGAAGGTTTCCGGAGTTTGGACGGTCGGATCGAGCTGAAATTTTGAGGGTGGTAGATATAGGAATTCGCAGCCGATCAATGGTTGGATCTTCCAAAGGACGTCCGAGCTAGAAGCTGGACACCACGCCCTAAACTCATCCAGATTCTCGTCCAGATTTAACAGGCTCCAGATATCGCGGATTGCCGAGATTCCTCCACCGAACTCGACAAAATTTTCCAGGGTTGTTGTAGACTCAATTCCGCACAATTCCACCAAGCAATCGTTAAAACGACACTTGAGGAGGCGGTGGCGGCGGACACAAGTTTGCTGTCCAGAAAAACAGCACGGTCGCCCGAGGGCAATGTTGACGTTGAGCCCTCGGGCTCCCTGGATGATTCCTCCATGATCTTGATAGAGATCGGAGCTGATATTGATGAAGGCCCTCATCCGAACATGACGATCGGAGGTAGGGTGCAGTCATTGGTCGAACCAAGGTGACCAGTCGAGCTTGTGACGAAGATGCCGAAGTCGCAGTTTATCTGCAGGCGGGCCATCGACCTTTTGCCGAACACACAGCGGAACTCTCAATGAAAGCACCAATGTCGGTATCAAACCGCGGATCTCGGGTAGGGGGTCCCGAACTGTGCGTCTAAGGCGGATGGTAACAGGAGGCAAGGGGCACGATGTTTACCCAGGTTCGGGCCCTCTCTATGGAAGTAATACCCTACTTCCTGCTTGATTGATCTTGATGAATATGAGTATTACAAGAGTTGATCTACCACGAGATCGTAGAGGCTAAACCCTAGAAGCTAGCCTATGATATAATTGTTGTATATGTCTATCGACTAGCCTGGCCTCGGTTTATATAATGCACCAGATTCCTAGGATAACAAGAGTCCTAGCCGAATACACTAGTGGGGAGGAGTCCTTGTCTTGATCGCCAAGTCTTCTGGAATCTTCCTTGTATGCGGCAGCTGTCCGGACTGGCCCATGAGTATACGGCCATGGTGTTGGAGAACGTAGTAATTTCAAAAAAATTCCTACGCACACGCAAGATCATGGTGATGCATAGCAACGAGAGGGGAGAGTGTTGTCTACGTACCCTCGTAGACCGAAAGCGGAAACGTTAGCACAACGCGGTTGATGTAGTCGTACGTCTTCACGATCCGACCGATCAAGTACCAAACGTACGCCACCTCCGAGTTCAGCACACGTTCAGCCCGATGATGTCCCTCGAACTCCGATCCAGCCGAGTGTTGAGGGAGAGTTTCGTCAGCACGACGGCGTGGTGACGATGTTGATGTTCTACCGATGCAGGGCTTCGCCTAAGCACTGCTACAAGATATCGAGGTGGACTATGGTGGAGGGGGCATCGACACGGCTAAGAGATCAAACGATCAATTGTTGTGTCTATGGGTGCCCCCTGCCCCGTGATATAAAGGAGCAAGGGGGGTGTGGCGGCCTAGGGAGAGGCGCAGAGGAGTCCTACTCCTACCGAGTAGGACTCCCCCCCTTTTCCATGTTAGACGAGGAGAGAGGGGGGAAAGAGGTGGAGGAGAGGAAGGAAAGGGGGCGCCGCCCCCCTCTCCTTGTCCTATTCGGACTAGGGGGGAGGGGGCGCGGCCCTTGCCCTGGCCGCCTCCTCTCTATTCCACCAAGGTCCACTAAGGCCCAATAACCTCCCGGGGGGTTCCGGTAACCTCTCGGTACTCCGGTAAAATCCCGATTTCACCCGGAACACTTTCAATATCCAAACATAGGCTTCCAATATATCAATATTCATGTCTCGACCATTTTGAGACTCCTCGTCATGTCCGTGATCGCATCCGGGACTCCGAACAAACTTCGGTACATCAAAACATATAAAGTCATAATATAACTGTCATCGAAACGGTAAGCGTGCGGACCCTACGGGTTCGAGAACTATGTAGACGTGACCGAGACACGTCTCCGGTCAATAACCAATAGCGGAACCTGGATGCTCATATTGGCTCCTACATATTCTACGAAGATCTTTATCGGTCAGACCACATAACAACATACGTTGTTCCCTTTGTCATCGGTATGTTACTTGCCCGAGATTCGATCGTCGGTATCTTAATACCTAGTTCAATCTCGTTGCCGGCAAGTCTCTTTACTCGTTCCGTAATACATCATCCCGCAACTAGCTCATTAGTTGCAATGCTTGCAAGGCTTAAGTGATGTGCATTACCGAGAGGGCCCAGAGATAACTCTCCGACAATCGGAGTGACAAATCCTAATCTCAAATACGCCAACCCAACATGTACCTTCGAGACACCTGAGAGCACCTTTATAATCACCCAGCCACGCTGTGACGCTTGGTAGCACACAAAGTGTTCCTCCGTAAACGGAGTTGCATAATCTCATAGTCATAGGAGCATGTATAAGTCATGAAGAAAGCAATAGCAACATAATAAACGATCGTGTGCTAAGCTAACGGAATGGGTCATGTCAATCACATCATTCTCCTAATGATGTGATCCTGTTAATCAAATGACAACTCTTTGTCTATGGCTAGGAAACATAACCATCTTTGAACAACGAGCTAGTTAAGTAGAGGCATACTAGTGACACTGCTGCTTGTCTATGTGTTCACACATGTATCATGTTTCCTCGTTAATACAATTCTAGCATGAATAATAAATATTTATCATGATATAAGGAAATAAATAATAATTTTATTATTGCCTCTAGGGCATATTTCCTTCAGTCTCCCACTTGCACTAGAGTCAATAATCTAGTTCACATCGCCATGTGATTTAACATCAATAGTTCACATCTTTATGTGGTTAACACCCATAGTTCACATCGACATGTGACCAACACCCAAAGGGTTTACTAGAGTCAGTAATCTAGTTCACATCGCTATGTGATTAACACCCAAAGAGTACTAAGGTGTGATTGTGAGATAATTTTAGTCAACGGGTCTGTCACATTCAGATCCGTAAGTATTTTGCAAATTTCTATGTCTACAATGCTCTGCACGGAGCTACTCTAGCTAATTTCTCCCACTTTGAATATTTATCTAGACCGAGACTTAGAGTCATCTAGATTAGTGTCCAAACTTGCATCGACGTAACCCTTTACGCATTTAACCTTTTGTCACTTCCATAATCGAGAAACATATCCTTATTCCACTAAGGATAATTTTGACCGCTGTCCAGTGATCTACTCCTAGATCACTATTGTACTCCCTTGCCAAACTCAGTGGTAGGGTATGCAATAGATCTGGTACACAACATGGCATACTTTATAGAACATATGGCTGAGGCATAGGGAATGACTTTCATTCCCTTTCTATCTTCTGCCGTGGTTGGGCTTTGAGTCTTACTCAATTTCACACCTTGTAACACAGGCAAGAAACTCTTTCTTTGACTGTTCCATTTTGAACTACTTCAAAATCTAGTCAAGGTATGTATTTATTGAAAAACTTATCAAGCGCCTTGATCTATCTCTATAGATCTTGATGCTCAATATGTAAGCAGCTTCACCGAGGTCCTTCTTTGAAAACTCCTTTCAAATACTCCTTTATGCTTTGCGAATAATTCTACATTATTTCCGATCAACAATATGTCACTCACATATACTTATCGTAAAGGTTGTAGTGCTCCACTCACTTTCTTGTAAATACAGGCTTCACCGCAAGTCTGTATAAAACTATATGTTTTGATCAACTCATCAAAGCGTATATTCCAACTCCTAGATGATTGCACCAGTCCATAGATGGATCGCTGGAGTTTGCACACTTTGTTAGCATCCTTTGGATCGATAAAACCTTCAGGTTGCCTCATATACAACTCTTTTTCCAGAAATCCATTCAGGAATGCAGTCTTTACATCCATTTGCCAAATTTCATAAAATGTGGCAATTTGCTAACATGATTCGGACAGACTTTAAGCATCGCTACGAGTGAGAAAATCTCATCGTCAGTCAACACCTTGAACTTCGTCAAAAACCTTTTTCGACAAGTCTAGCTTTGTAGATAGTAACACTACTATAAGCGTCCGTCTTCCTCTTGAAAATCCATTTATTTTCTATGGCTTGCCGATCATCGGGCAAGTCAACCAAAGTCCACACTTTGTTCTCATACATGGATCCCATCTCAGATTTCATGGCCTCAAGCCATTTTGCGGAATCTGGGCTCGTCATCGCTTTCTCATAGTTCGCAGGTTTGTCATGGTCTAGTAACATGACTTCCAGAATAGGACTACCGTACCACTCTGGTGCGGATCTTACTCTGATTGACCTACGAGGTTCAGTAACAACTTGATCTGAAGTTTCATGATCATCATCATTAACTTCCTCACTAATTGGTATAGACATCACAGGAACCGGTTTCTATGATGAACTACTTTCGAATAAGGGAGCAGGTACGGTTACCTCATCAAGTTCTACTTTCCTCCCACTCACTTCTTTCGAGAGAAACTCCTTCTCTAGAAAGGATCCATTCTTACCATGAATGTCTTGCCTTTCGGATCTGTGATAGAAGGTGTACCCAACTGTCTCCTTTGGGTATCCTATGAAGACACATTTCTCCGATTTGGGTTTGAGCTTATCAGGATGAAACTTTTTCACATAAGCATCGTAGCCTCAAACTTTAAGAAACGACAACTTTGGTTTCTTGCCAAACCACTGTTCATAAGGCTTCGTCTCAACGGATTTTGATGGTGCCCTATTTAACGTGAATGCAGTTGTCTCTAATGCATAACCCCAAAACGATAGTGGTAGATCGGTAAGAGACATCATAGATCGCACCATATCTAATAAAGTACGGTTATGACGTTCGGAACACCATTATGCTGTGGTGTTCCAGGTGGCATGAATTTGTGAAACAATTCCACATTGTTTTAATTGAAGACCAAACTCGTAACTCAAATATTTTACCTCTACGATCATATCGTAGAAACTTTTATTTCCTTGTTACGATGATTTTCTACTTCACTCTGAAATTCTTTTGAACTTTTCAAACGTTTCAGACTCATGTTTTATCAAGTAGATATATCCATATCTGCTCAAATCATCTGTGAAGGTCAGAAAATAACGATACTTGCCGCGAGCCTTAACACTCATCGGACTGCATACATCAGTATGTATTATTTCCAATAAGTCAATTGCTCGCTCCATTGTTCCGAGAACGGCGTTTTAGTCATCTTGCCCATGAGGCATGGTTCGCAAGCATCAAGTGATTCATAATCTAGTGATTCCAAAAGCCCATCAGCATGGAGTTTCTTCATGCGCTTTACACCAATATGACCTAAACGGCAGTGCCACAAATAAGTTGCACTATCATTATTAACTTTGCATCTTCTGGCTTTAATATTATGAAACTGTGTATCACCACGATCGAGATCCAACAAACCATTTTCATTGGGTGTATGACCATAGAAGGTTTTATTCATGTAAACAGAACAACAATTATTCTCTAGCTTACATGAATAACCATATTGCAATAAACATAATCCAATCATATTCATGCTCAACACAAACACTAAATAACACTTATTTAGGTTCAACACTAATCCCGAAAATATAGGGAGTGTGCGATGATGATCATATCAATCTTGGAACTACTTCCAACACACATCGTCACCTCGCCCTTAACTAGTTCCTGTTCACTCTGCAACTCCCGTTTCGAGTTACTACTCTTAGCAACTGAACCAGTATCAAATACCGAGGGGTTGCTACGAACACTAGTAAAATACACATCAATAATATGTATATCAATTATACCTTTGTTTACTTTGACATCCTTCTTATCCGCCAAATACTTGGGGAAGTTCCGCTTCCAGTGACCAGTCCCTTTGCAGTAGAAGCACTTAGTCTCAGGCTTAGGTCCAGACTTGGGCTTCTTCACTTGAGCAGCAACTTCCTTGCCGTTCTTTTTGAAGTTCCCCTTTCTTCCCTTTGTCCCTTTACTTGAAACTAGTGGTCTTGTTAACTATCAACTTCCTTGTCGATTTCAGCATCGCGAAGAGCTTGGGAATTACTTTCGTAATCCCTTGCATATTATAGTACATCACGAAGTTCTAGTAACTTGGTGATAGTGACTAGAGAATTCTGTCAATTACTATATTATCTGGAAGATTAACTCCCACTTGATTCAAGCAATTGTAGTATCCAGACAATCTGAGCACATGCTCACTGGTTGAGCTATTCTCCTCCATCTTGTAGGCAAAGTACTGTCAGAGGTCTCATACCTCTCGACACGGGCATGAGTATGAAATACCAATTTCAACTCTTGGAACATGTTATATGATCCGTGGCATTCAAAATCTTTTTGAACTCCCGATTCTAAGCCGTAAAGCATGGTGCACTTAACTATCAAGTAGTCATCATACCGAGGTTTTGTCAAACATTCATAATGTTTGCATATGCTCCTGCAATAGGTCTGTCACCTAGTGGTGCATCAAGGACATAATTCTTCTGTGCAGCAATGAGGATAAACCTCAGATCACGGACCCAGTCCGCATCATTGCTACTATCATCTTTCTACTTAGTTTTCTCTAGGAACATATATAAAACATAGGGAAGCAACAGCGCGAGCTATTGATCTATAACATAGACATGCTAATACTACCAGGACTAAGTTCATGATAAATTTAAGTTCAATTAATCATATTACTTAAGAACTCCCACTTAGAAAGACATCCCTCTAATCTCTAAGTGATCACGTGATCCAAATCAACTAAACCATAACCGATCATCACGTGAAATGGAGTAGTTTTCAATGGTGAACATCACTATGTTGATCATATCTACTATATGATTCACGCTCGACCTATCGATCTCAGTGTTCCGAGGCCATATCTGCATATGCTAGGCTCGTCAAGTTTAACCTGAGTATTCTGCGTGTGCAAAAACTGGCTTGCACCCATTGTAGATGGATGTAGAGCTTATCACACCCGATCATCACGTGGTGTCTGGGCACGATGAAATTTGGCAATGGTGCATACTCAGGGAGAACACTTTTATCTTGAAATTTAGTGAGAGATCATCTTATAATGCTACCGTCAATCAAAGCAAGATAAGATATATAAAAGCTAAACATCACATGCAATCAAAATATGTGACATGATATGGCCATCATCATCTCGTGCCTTTGATCTCCATCTCCAAAGCATCGTCATGATCTCCATCGTCAGCGGCATGACACCATGATCTCCATCATCTTGATCTATATCAATGTGTCGTCACATGGTCGTCTCGCTAACTATTTCTTTTGCAACTATTGCTATCGCATAGCGATAAAGTAAAGCAATTATTTGGCGCTTGCATCTTATGCAATAAAGAGACAACCATAAGGCTTCAGCCAGTTGCCGATAACTTCAACAAAACATGATCATCTCATACAACAACTTATATCTCATCACATCTTGACCATATCACATCACAACATGCCCTGCAAAAACAAGTTAGACGTCCTCTACTTTGTTGTTGCAAGTTTTACGTGGCTGCTACGGGCTTAGCAAGAACCGTTCTTAGCTACAACGATAGTTTGTCAAGTTGGTGCTGTTTTAACCTTCGCAAGGACCGGGCGTAGCCACAGTCGGTTCAACTAAAGTTGGAGAAACTGACACCCGCCAGCCATCTATGTGCAAAGCACGTCGGTAGAACCAGTCTCGCGTAAGCGTACGCGTAATGTCGGTCCGGGCCGCTTCATCCAACAATACCGCCGAACCAAAGTATGACATGCTGGTAAGCAGATGACTTATATCGCCCACAACTCACTTGTGTTCTACTCGTGCATATACCATCAACGATAAAACCTGGTTCGATGTCACCGTTGGGGAACGAGTAATTTAAAAAAATCATACGCACACGCAAGATCATGGTGATGCATAGCAACGAGAGAGGAGAGTGTTGTCTACGCACTCGTGAGACCAAAGCGAAGCGTTAGCACAACACGGTTGATGTAGTCGACGCCTTCACGATCCGACAGATCAAGTACCGTCGACGGCACCTCGAGTTCAGCACACGCTCAGCCCGATGACGCCCTCGAACTCCGATCTAGCCGAGTGTTGAGGGAGAGTTTCACAAGACGACGGCATGGTGACGATGTTGATGTTCTACCTATGCGCAGGCTTCGCCTAAGCACCGCTACAAGATATCGAGGTGGACTATGGTGGAGGGGGGCACCGCACACGGCTAAGAGATCAAACGATCAATTGTTGTGTCTATGGGGTGCCCCCTGCCCCCGTATATAAAGGAGCAAGGGGGGGTGCGGCCGGCCTAGGGGAGAGGCGCGCCAGGAGGAGTCCTACTCCAACCGGGAGTAGGACTCCCCCCCTTTTCCATGTTGGACTAGGAGAGAGGGGGGAAAGAGGTGGAGGAGAGGAAGGAAAGGGGGGGGGGCGCCGCCCCCCTCTCCTTGTCCTATTCGGACTAGGGGGAGGGGGCGCGGCCCTTGCCCTGGCCGCCTCCTCTCTATTCCACCAAGGCCCACTAAGGCCCAATAACCTCCCGGGGGGTTCCGGTAACCTCTCGGTACGCCGGTAAAGTCCCGATTTCACCCGGAACACTTCCGATATCCAAACATAGGCTTCCAATATATCAATCTTCATGTATCGGCCATTTCGAGACTCCTCGTCATGTCCGTGATCGCATCCGGGACTCCGAATAACCTTCGGTACATCAAAACATATAAAATCATAATATATCTATCATCGAAACGTTAAGCGTGCGGACCCTACGGGTTCAAGAATTATGTAGACATGACCGAGACACGTCTTCGGTCAATAACCAATAGCGGAACCTGGATGCTCATATTGGCTCCTACATATTCTACGAAGATCTTTATCGGTCAAACCGCATAACAACATATGTTGTTCCCTTTGTCATCGGTATGTTACTTGCCCGAGATTCGATCGTCGGTATCTTAATACCTAGTTCAATCTCGTTACCGACAAGTCTCTTTACTCGTTCCGTAATGCATAATCCCGCAACTAAATGATTAGTTGCAATGCTTGCAAGGCTTAAGTGATGTGCATTACCGAGAGGGCCCAGAGATACCTCTCCGACGATCGGAGTGACAAATCCTAATCTCGAAATACGCCGACCCAACATGTACCTTCGGAGACACCTGTAGAGCACCTTTATAATCACCAGTTACGTTGTGACGTTTGGTAGCACACAAAGTGTTCCTCCGGTAAACGGGAGTTGCATAATCTCATAGTCATAGGAACATGTATAAGTCATGAAGAAAGCAATAGCAACATATTAAACGATCGTGTGCTAAGCTAACGGAATGGGTCATGTAAATCACATCATTCTCCTAATGATGTGATCCCGTTAATCAAATGACAACTCTTTGTCTATGGCTAGGAAACATAACCATCTTTGATCAACGAGCTAGTTAAGTAGAGGCATACTAGTGACACTCTGTTTGTCTATGTATTCACACATGTATCATGTTTCCGGTTAATACAAATCTAGCATGAATAATAAACATTTATCATGATATAAGGAAATAAATAATAACTTTATTATTGCCTCTAGGGCATATTTCCTTCACGTGGGGGTCCTCGGCCCAATCTAACAGATCGGGAGATGACGTAGTGAGTACCCCCTAGTCCAGGACACCGTTAGTGGCCACAGTGCTCCGTACAGGCGGAGATCTCCGCCCGGCGCGGCACTGTTGCCACTCCGCCCCTGACGTCACTCCTGTCAGGCGGAGCCCTGCTCCCACGACCGCCTGTGGGTACGGCCTGAAGACGGCGGGCCCTACAAGGCAGCGAGAGCCCAGAAGACGGCGGAAGCCTCACCAGACGGACCCAAGGGAGGCCGGCTCCAGCAGCGGCCTGCTCTTCCTCGGGCCCGTGCACCATTAACCGATAAGACCCGGAGTGGCTACATGATCTCCGCCAGCGGCGGATCAGAGCCACGCCCCCACCAAGCAAGTGTCATTAGCATTACAGCTACATTAATCGCCAATGGCAAGATCCATGAAGCGCGCGAGCGGCCTGTCGGCCCTGCACTGCACTGCACGGCAGATCCACCAGGCGGCGGGCCCCAGCAGCCGGCGACCAGAGAGATTGACAGCCGGGTCCTACACCCCGCCAGATTACCATTGTACCCCTATATAAACCCCCCCAGGACACCCATGCAATGGGTTCCCAACCTGTTAGAACTAGACTCACACCTAGGAGGAGAAGAGAGCAAGCCTTGCCTTCTTCTACCTCTAGCATACAACTCGAGGAGCACGATTGTACTCACTAGTGCCTTAGCGATCATGCGGAGACCCCACAGAGCAGGACTAGGGGTGTTATCTCCTAGGAGAGCCCCGAACCTGGGTAAAGTGCGCCATGCTCGTGTTCACGCCTAATCCCGCCTGTGCACCGGCGACGTTCTACTCGCTCCCGCCATGATAAGCCATCCATTGGCATATGTCGCACCCAACCCCCGACAAAGATTTTGTAGAGTCCGCTAGAGTTGCTCTTATGCCTCTTCCTGCATTGCCATCTCCCCTCCCCCCTCCATCTGTCTTGACCTCTTAGTCATCTCTCATCACTATTTCCTCTAGAGATGGCAATGGGTACCCATTACCCGCGTACGCGGCGGGTAAAAACCCTATTAGGTTAAGGGTATGAGATAAAAAATTACCCATGGGTATATAAATAGAAAAATATTAAACCCATTGGGCAGAGTGGGTACGGGTATGAGATAGCATAACCCATACCCGTGTACCC